>JAAGAY010003584.1:0-12524 GCA_011801015.1 Ardeotis arabs
TATTTTTTTTTTTTTTTTTTTTTTTTTTTTGTGGTTGGTTCCTTAATCCAGCATTAATCTCTCAAACACATGTGGTTTGTCTCTGTGTATTCAGAAACAGCATATAAGAACATAACCCAAGAAAAAAAAGTCCATTCACTGTGACACTGAGGTCACTGCTGTCTGAATTTACTGGACTCACTCCAGTTTCTAATCTTATCGCTGTAAAACTTCCAAAACACACACAGCTTCCCCCACTGCCCTATGTTTGATTCAGCAGTGTTATTGCTACAAAAAAGCTGTGAAGTCACACCAGGTCTTAATATAGGCTCTAAAACATAATGAATATCTTAGTATCACATACATTTCTTCTTCAGCTCGTTTATGTGATCACAAACCAGCTAAAAAAGCATAAGTCCTTTCTGAAATGCCAAATTTATCATTAAAAGCAGGAATTTCCCCTCTGTCTCTAACTAAAAAACTGAGGTATATACAGAACTAGCTAACAAACAAGCTGACTCACAACTGCACCAAGTGTTGTACACATTAAACTATATGAATTGCTCAGCAAACTGCAAGGATGAGGCTCCACTATATATGCAAGTTCGTATTTAATTCAGTTCTCTGTCTTTCCAGAGATTTCGTGGTGATTCAGTCTCACAACGTAGTATTTAGCCATTACACAAACTAAATGAAATTACCAGGTATCATATGATCTAGATTTTTGAAGTCTCTGTGTACAGGACTTCAATTTAGAACATTGGCTGTACCCTTGATGTGATATATGACCCTTAGCAGATAATTACTCTGTATTTTATAATCTGGAATGACTATGTGAACATAAGCATAGCCTTCTACATAGAAAAGAGGTGTTTATTGAACAATTTGACCAAAGCAAACAATGGGTTCGGATGTTTTTACGAAAAAAAAATAGTGTAATTGTAGAAAAAAAAATATTTTAAATAAAACCTTTCATTTTCAATTTATAAAATAACACAGAGTCTTGCAATTTCAAGGAAATCCAAGAGAAATACAGAGTCAAATTAATTTAAAGTTTTGTTTTACACACAAAGGAAAATGCAAAACAAAAGGTAAGAATCCTTATTTTTCTACAAAAATTATCTACAGCATATCAGGATGGTAACAGCACCGCATCCAAAATAAGATTGAGAAGAAAATGTTCTGGTTCTAAACGAGTGCACATAAACAATTTAAAATGGTTATCTCCTATATGTTTTACATCAGATTAATTTTCTTTTAAATAACATTTCTACTAAACAGTTCTTATGGTTGTCTTTTTGTGTGACAGCATTGGTTTTTGCTGCTATTTTTTTTTTAATTTCCCGACTCATTAAAATAAAATACTTGCTTGACCTTACAATTAGGTAGATGTATATTACATTCTGCAGTCAAACAATACTGCTTAGAGTAAGGTATGTAGCACAATGAATATATTTGGGCAGGATAGAGTATCAGATCAATTTATGTATCTCTGATCCTGGATGTATTCATATCTTTCCTGCAAAAGACCTGTGTCATCATGTACAGTTATCACAGCAAAACTGTATCTCTTTGTCAATTACTGTTGGAGTTTTCACCCAGAAGCTTCTCATTTGCTTTTCACTAGGCCCAGCAGGTAGATGACTGAGATAAGAAAACACACTAAAAGCATGATTTATTCCACACTGATACTAACATTATTTCAATGCACACAAAAGTACATGGCAGTTGTCAAATGAAATGCACAGTATCTCTCACATTTTATAGCTTGGTTCTACTCAGTGTAAAGCCAGAGTATATTCTGAGCAATCATCTCACTTACTCAGCTGATTGGAACACCAGTGCGAGCACACGGTCAGATTCTGCACACCCCATCTTGTGGTGTAGGCAACTTCCAAGAACTAATGTGAAGCTGGGTGGTTGTTGCTACCCAGATTTTACTGACAGAGAAACTGATATAAGCTAGAGATCGTACTAACAACTTGTTGCAGCCTACATACCAAGTCAGAGTAGGTCAAGCACCTTGTCTTAGTCTAAGATGTCTGTCACCAGAACTAAATGACCTTAACTTCATAGTCCTGTCTTAGCATACTTTTCTTTCTGCTCAAGGAAATAACTTTCATAAATTGAGTACACATGCAAACATCCATTTTGGTTTGTGTAATACCTTCATGGGTATCAAAAAGCTCTCTATTGCCAGTTTCGTATGGATGCCTGTATGTGACAGCTGGTTTTTGATTTAAAAAAAAAAACAATAATCTCTTGAAGGACTCTATGTACATTTGATGTCCTTTTTCTTGGATCAGAGTTAAGAATCTCCATCCTCACAGAGTGATAGAGAGTCACAATATTGCTCCAAGATGTTCTAGTGGTGAAGTAAATTAAATTAACTTCAGCACATGTAGAATATAACCTTGAAGAAGCAATGTAAACTATGTCTTGTTTTCACTACAATTATTGATCTGAAAATGTGAGACTCTTCAGAACACCTACATCAAAAACAGGAAGGATCTCTCTATTTGGAAAACATAGTCTGTCATGCTAAAGGTTATAGTGAAAATTAAAATTAAATGTTAACCATAATTAGGTAAGTGATAACAGGCTGACCTGCTGCTATGGAACCTCTGATCCAAAACACATGGTCTGCAAGGGAAGAGGAGAAAAAAAGAAATCAGTTTATATAATCTTAAGACTATAAGATGTCATCTTACAATTAAAATTAATTAAATTAATACTTGCCATTAATTTCATTTAACAGATTAATTCTTGAGCTATTATTTTTATCAATTTATGTTTTGCATTCATTTTTTGAATTATTGATACTCATAAGACAAAGTGAGAAAACAAATGGTTAAATACCTCCTAATTATTTTGAATTTTATTGTTTACATATATCTATGTACATGTATGTTTATGTGTGTATGTGTTTCTATACATATATGTAAACAGTACCACACATAGTAGCTACTTGAAATCTTTGTTATTGCTATAAACCTGCAGAAGACAGCAATTATTTAACAAGAAGTCAAGAATTTCACTCTGTATTATCAGGAGACTGGAAACACTTGTGGTTCTATGGGCAAGTTACTACTATATGATTGACTTAGAAAAGGTGCAATAGGATTGACAATTTCTGTCAAGTCTGTCTGCCCTAACTGCAAGAGAAGTATCTTTCTCCACCCTCAATCCATTCCTGTATCCCCTGCTTTCTCACAGTCATAACTGGCATAGCAAGAAAATGTTTCCCTCCGTCGTTTGTTTTCAGTCTTACATTACAAAAAAGAAAGAGATAAATTATGCACTATATTAAAAATTTTTTTGCAAAATGAGTCATTATCTGTCATGCATCAGAAAAAAAAAATAAGATTAGATATGGTGCGTTCTAGCTACAGCATTTGGAATCTTGCCATTTGCTAAATTTGTTTTCAGATAACTTTCTTGAAAACAAAGAAAATCCCAAAGTTTTGTTTAGATACTGGCTCCTATCAGTTTTCTTAACAATCTTAGCTGTGTTGTTTATCTACCCTGTAGCATCATTAATATTTGTTCTTTAGTTTCCACAAACTTTATACCACAACAAGAACATACTCTCAAGCAAATGAATGAACAAAAATAAAACACTAAAACAAACAAAAATAAACAACATCTTGCTAAAAAAGAGAAACATTAAACAAAATTCCACTTTATGCAGGTCTCTAGGTAAAATCTTTACAGACCTGCATAACAACATCTTCATTAAGGTCTTCACAGCAGGCTCTCTCAAACGCATGGGGCAAGGGCCTCAAATTCCAAAATGCAGGCTATGAGCCACAAGACATTTAGCAATTGCTTAATTAGAAGCAAGTAGCCCAAAGGATTGTAAACTCCATGTCCCTGTCTGCTTGCTTGCTCGCTTACTAGTGTGCCTGCAGCTAGCAAAAGCTTTTCCAAGCCATTTTCATGGAGGATGTGTCTTCACTAGGAAACTAAGTTTGCCTTCACCTGTGGTAACAAGTGCCTAAGAAATTCCTATTGAAGACAGGCAATTTGCAGCTTTCACACATTAGTAATTTGCCATAGCAGATTGTGCTGCAGAAAAGGTCCAGTTTGATCTCCAAATTCATGTTGAAATTATGAACTGACTTATCTTCATTAGAACTTTACCTCATAATGGTAATCTTAGCTATCATACGCTAGCTAAACTGAGTAATGAACACCTTGATTTTTTTAAGAAAACAAGATGTATGAGATAGCTCATCTGTTTACCTGAGGTCTAAATTAGAACTCATCCGAAAACAAAGAAATCTACTAATGATTACATTGAGAACACTCTGGTGATCTTTATCATCTTACTGTTACAAAAGAAGGAAGTTTCTCAAACTGTTAGGATGCAAATAACTCATAATGACCCCTGGGGCGGGGGTCGTCATCGTCTATGTGTGGGGACAGATACTGGTCCTTTGTCAAGAACCATGTTTGGTGAATTTTCTAATTAGGCCGAATCGTAGAGGGGTTTTAAAATAAAATAAATTTTGTCCTAGCAAGCAACCTGCAAATTTACATTCTTTTAAAAATCTAAGCCAGGTTTCTGATGATTTGCCTGATTTTTCAAATGAAACATACACATGTAATGCTCCTAGAATCCTGTTTGGTTTGGTTTTCAATGAAGATAATTTCCTGCTTTATTACTTTAGAAAATGGTAATTTGAAAGGGACTGGTTTTTATTGTTGGCTTTGCTTTGCTTTATTTTTACATGCAGAGCTACAAACCTATGCTGAAGTAAAAGCTTAGTAAAAGCAAGATTCTTCAGTTGTGCCTTTAGGTAAAACAGATTAACTCAGCAGTATGCCTTTAGGTCTGTAATTTTTTTTTTATATTTATTTACCTGGTAGAAAAACTGAAGTTCCTTGTCACTGCATGCATTTCACTTGTAGTAATTACCCTGAAGTAAAAGCTTACTTAATAATGAAAGCCAGTCTAAAGTTTTTATAATTATGGGGTTTGGAGTGATGGTTGCACGGAGTTGGTAAGAGCATGAAGTCTGATGCCTGAGCTGGCAGTAGTCTGAAATTATTACTGTTTAGTAAATACTAACGAGTTCTCTTTTCCCTTCCAAGAGAATCTGACATGGAATCAAGTTAACTTCTGTGTTGCTTTCAGATAATACTTTTCTCAGATCATGTCTCTAGATACTTTCTGACTAAAAGTTGGAAGCAACTCTGTATTTTATCCTACAGTATCGTACGTTTACCATGGTTCCTTAACAGAGCAAGTAAACTCAGTATAAACCTCGAAGAAACAACTGCATGTGAAAACTGATATACAATAATTATTAAATTGACTTTTTGTATATAAGTTTAATTAACTTACTTTAATGGCAAAGTTCACCCAGTAATTTCCAGTATGTAAATATATAGTTTTTATTCATACTCCTCATTAATCACATTAATAAATTTCCTTGACACTTTTCTTCTTTGAAACATGTTAATCAGAGAGGTTGGCATACTGCTTGTATGTAACAGAGAACCAAATCCGGACAAATTTGTTAAGAATGCCAGGGTAAATGAATCTGTTTCAATAAAGTAACTACCAAAATGTACTAATGCAGAATCTAATTATATCTACAAGAATAAATATTAAAAAGTAATAACCACACACTAGAAATAAATAAAGAGCCAGAATTAAGTACAGAAAAATATGAGACTGTGAGTTCAGAGTAATGTTAGATTCCTGATTCTAAAAGTCAAAGGAAGCAGCTAGGGAAAAGGAAGTACAGGGTAAGCACAGACCGTATTTTCTCTACTACTTTCCTCAACTATTTTCAGTTTATGGAATTTCTTGAACTTGATGTAATTTATCTATTTAATAACCTCTCCCAAGTACTTGCATCACATTTCTAAGTATCTTTACAGTTGTCTGCTTGAGCTTGTGTTAATTTTTATAATAAAAAACCTCCTTTGGCAAAAAGTTCAAAAGTTATACAGTCTTACTGCATGATCAACCACCTCCTTCTGTTTTAAACTAGATTCATACCAGCTTTACTTATTAGCCCCTAGTTCTTGCCCTGTAAGAGACAGTGAGGAGGTCCCTCCAGCCTCTCCACATCCCCAGATAGGTATGATTCTGCAGAGCCTTACCATATGCCTATCCAGTCATCTTTCTTTCAGTCAAAAATCATTCGGTTTAATCATTACTCATGCTGAAGCTATTCTGTATCTCTGATCATCCTTGTTGTTCTTTGAATATTTATGATTTCTGCTGTAGGCCTATATTCTGATGAGAAAAAAATCACAGGAGAAAATGAAGCATACAATCACAAAAAGGCATAGACATTTATTTAGCATTTGTTCTTTCTTCCTTCTGTAATAATTCTTAACATTCCTTTTTGTCCACTGCTGAATGTTAAGCTGATGTTTTGACAGCAATGTTTATCATAGCACCTGTTCACTTGTGAGTCGTCATGGCAAAGTTGCAGAATGCCAGTTCACATGTGAAGTTAGGATATTTTTTCCTCACATGCATCATGTTGTATATATTTACAATTAATGTCAGCTGCCCTTTTAGTACATAGACACTTAAACTTCCGAAGTTCTTTAGCTGTTTTCAAATGCTCTAGTAAATACTATAATTTGAAAACTATTTCACTCACCAATAATATAGTTTTCTAAATAATTTGTAAACATGTGGATGAGCACAGCTGCAGTTGAACTACAGTGAAAACCTCTCTCTCTTGTGAGAAAAAAAAAAATATTATGTTTTAGTTATCTTTTAACCAGCAATTTATCAGTGGGACTGTTGTGGTTTTGTTTAGTGAGGGGGGGCCTAAGGTGGTAGCTTCTGTAGGAAACTGCTACAAGTTGCTCCCCTTTGTTCAGTGGGCTTAGCCGGGCCTAGGGCGGACCTGCTGCTGGCCGAGGCCGAGCCAATTGGTAGCAGAATATCCCGTGATAACGCCTCTGCGATAACGTATTTAAGAAGGGGAAAACAGAAAAAAAAAAAGAGAAGATGTGAAGCAGCTGAGTGGGGGTAGAAAGGCGGAGGTGTGAGCCTTGTGGGCCTGGCAGGCCTCACCATCTGGCCTCCTGCTGGGCAGCCAACTGGGCCCAACTCAGCCCGGCCTGGCTGCAACAAGTGGAGAGGAGATGAGATGGATGATGTGAAGAGATTCTGAGAGGCATCTGCCAGCCTGTTGCGAAGAACTTTTCTTGTGAGAGAGAGAAACAGCTGCAGACGCCAAGGTCACTTCAGAAGGAGGGGGAGGAATAATGCGGCTCCTGGCCAAGATAATGCGGCTCCTGGCCAAGATTCCCCTGCAGCCTGTGGTGATGACCATGGTGGAGCGGGTTGTCCCCTTGTCCCCCTGCAGCCCATGGAGGTCCACACAGGAGCAGAGATCCACTTGGAGCCCGTCAAGGACCCCACACCAGGGCAGGTGGAGGCCTGAAGGCGGCTGTGGCCCATGGAGGGCCCGCTGGGGCAGCCCTTCTGGAGGGACTGCACCCCGTGGAAGAGATGACCCACGCCAGAGCAGTTTCACGAAGGACTGTGGCGTATGGGTGGGACCCCACGAAGGAGCAGGGGAGGAATGTAAGGAGTTCTTCCCCCAACTATGAAGCAGCGGTGTAAAACAACGCATGATGAACTGACCACAACCCCCATTCCCTCTTCCCCCCCGTGCCGCTCGGGGGGGGAAGGCAGTAGAGATAATGTTAAGCTCGGGAAGAGGGAGGGGTGGGGAAGAGGTTTATCTTGTTCTCTGTCTCATTATCCTGCTGTTTTTAGTAATAAAATAAAATAAAACTATTCATAAATGAATAGTTTTTCCCAAGTCAAGTCTGGTTTTGCCAATAACGGCAACTTTAAGAATTTCTCCCTGTCCTTATCTCAAACCTCGAGCCGTTTTTCTTCTATTATCTCCCCCTGTTCTCTCGGAGGGTGGGGAGAGTGAGAGAGAGACTGCGTAGTCTGGTCCCAGTCGGGGCTGAACTACAACGGGGACCTTCCCTCTTATTCCATGATGTCCTGGTTTCAGCTGGGATGGAGCTAATTTTCTTCCCAGTAGCTGCTGTGTTTTGGATTTAGTATGGGATTTGGTATGTGAAGAACGTTGATAATACACGGATGGTATTAGTTGTTGCTAAGAGATCAAGGACTTTTTCCAGCTTCCCAGGTTTTGCTAATGTGTGGGGGGAAGAAGCTGGGAGGGATAGAGCCAGTACAGCTATATCCCTCCCAGATTACCTTTAGCTACATGTTTGCTGATTCCTTTGAAGATGTTCAAGAGGTTTGCAATGCAGGACTTTCCTTTAGCAAAACTATACTGAATCTTCCCACAGGATGGTATTTATCCACGTTTCTACCCTAAATTAATTCAATTTAATATGCACTGAGATTCTGATCCCATAGGTACTAAAATATTTAAGTGTTTTGGTTACCTGAGTCATCTATTCAATGGCGCGAGGTTATTTAAATGAGTGAAGCGACATGTATACATATTTCTCAAGAATGTCCTGTGCTCTAATACGAGCAGGGGATCTGATTCTTTCTCCTCCGTACTAAATATAAAGATATAAATGCATCCTAAAAAAACTCAGTTAATATAAGTGTATTACACTGTAATGATGCTGTATTACAGTGAGTCATTCTAATAACTAAGCTTCTGTTAGAGGAAGAAGTTGGAAGCAGCTCTCATATGAAACAGATACTTAGTCTAGAGGACTGCAGGTAGAGTCTCTGGTATTTGGCAAGAGAAGTTTTCAACATCCTTTGGTCTCACTCTAAATTCATGTAGTATAGAAAACAAACAGTTGGGAAACATTTGTCAGAAATGACACCAGTTGGGTTAAAGCAAGAAGAGGTTATTTAATCTGAGACTATAGATTTACAACAAAATAAAATGAAAAAATAACACATAAAATTAAAAGCAATATTAAAAAAAATACACCAGAAGAACTGTAAACCATTCCCAGCCTAATTTCTTCTTGGCAGTTTTGCAAAGAAGTGGATGTGATTGGACCAGTCCTACTTCTACAGCTCAAGGCTCCAGGAAAAAATAAAGTAGTAACGGATGTAAAAGCTATGTTTTAATTCCCATAGAAGCAAAGATTCTCAAAGCTCATAATAGCCTATCATTATGTGTAATGGTTATGAATATGCTTTGATTCTGATAAAGTCTTCAGAGTAATTACAGACTATCAATTTTTATGTATAGGAAAAAAGAAGTAACACAAGTTTGTAGTACAGCAGAGGTAAGAGGCAAGAAATTATGTATTTGGAAATACCAAAAGATGTAGTCAAGTGTTCTGGTTTTGTTTAGTGAGGGAGGGGCTATGGTGGTAGCTTCTGTAGGACACTGCAGAAGTTGCTCCCCTTTGTTCAGTGGACTCGGCCAGGCCTAGGGCGGACCTGCTGCTGGCCAAGGCCGAGCCCATTGGTAGCAGAACGTTCTGTGATAACGCCTCTGCAATAACGTATTTAAGAAGGGGAAAAACAGAAAGGAAAAAAAAAAGGAGTGAAGAAGCTGAGTGGAGGCAGAGAGGGGGAGGAGTGAGCCTTGTGGGCCTTGCAGGCCTCACCCTCTGGCCTCCTGCCAGGCGGCCGTCTGGGCCCAACTCGGCCCAGCCTGGCTGCAAGAAGTGGAGAGGAAATGAGATGTGAAGAGAACCTGAGAGGCATCTGCCTGCCTGTTGTGAATAATTTCTTGAGAGGAGCAGCTGCAGACACCAAGGTCAGTGAAGAAGCAGGGGGAGGAGTAATGCAGCTCCTGGCCAAGATTCCCCTGCAGCCTGTGGTGCAGCCCATGGTGGAGCAGGCTGTCCCCCTGCAGCCCATGGAGGTCCACGGAGGAGCAGAGATCCACCTGCAGCCCATGGAGGACCCCACACTGGGGCAGGCAGATGCCTAAAGGAGGCTGTGGCCCTTGGAGGGCCTGTGCTGGGGGAGCCATTCTGGAGGGACTGCACTCTGTGGAAGAAATTACCCACGCTGGAGCAGTTTCACTGTACTAAATATAGAGGTATATTTAGTACAGTGGCCCGTGGGTGGGACCACATGAAGGAGCAGGGGAGGAATGTGAGGAGTTCTTCCCCCGACTATGAAGCAGCGGCATAAAACAACGCGTGATGAACTGACCGCAACCCCCATTCCCTCTTCCCCCCTGTGCCGCTCAGGGAGGGAAGATGGTAGAGATAATATTAAGCCCGGGAAGAGGGAGGGGTGGGGGGAGCTTATCTTGTTCTCTGTCTCATTCTCCTGCTAGTTTTAGAAATAAATGAATAGTTTTCCCCAAGTCGAGTCTGTTTTGCCCGTAACAGTAACTTTAAGGATTTCTCCCTGTCCTTATCTCAAATCTCGAGCCTTTTTCTTATATTATCTCTCCCTATTCTCTCGGAAGGTGGGGGGAGTGAGAGAGAGACTGTGTAGTCTGGTCTCGATCCAGGCTAAACTACGACATCAAGATAAAGCAGGAGGCAGGACTTTGAAAAAGACTGTCACACTTATTAATTTGGAATAGAAAAAATTAAGAGTCAGGATCTTAGAAGACATAGGCACAGAATGGAAATCTTGTACCATTCTTACAATTCTTGGCAGCTCAAAGCATCCTAGAGGGTATCACATCTGAGAGTCAGAGGTTACAGGTGACATCTAAAGTAGCATTCTATTTCAGACCAAAAGTGCCTTTGTGAAGCAAGTCCCCCAGCTGTCTCCTATTACTACACACTAGTTTACATTGCAGGGCAGTCTCAGAGTGCATGAATTGATTTTTCTTTTGGATGAGACTGAGATACAGTACAGGATTTCACCTAATGCACATCTACCTAATACACTTCAGCCAGTAACGGACATTCAGTTCATGTTAGCCTAGAGCCTCTCCCCACTGCAAGCATGTATTGTGTGGGTGTCCTCAGCAACTTGCTACTAAGGTAGACATAGCCAGAACAAAAGAGACCTCAATAGCTCATACAGAGGAACAGTACACGTGTGCTTTAGTGTACAAGTATTATGTTTTGCTCAGCCCTCAGATTAACAAGTTGCAAAATTAAAAAATTCAATAATAACACTTCCATATGCAGAGTTGAACTAAGTTTACCCATGTGGTAATACTCAAAATGCATGGCTGAAATTGAATCTGATTAAACTTGCAGCCACAATAGAATAAGGCTGATCAGAAAAAGTAGTTCGGTATGCACATCAAATCTCAATTTTCCACATTTTAATGATCAAGGCTGATATTGAGCCTGAAGTTAAGTTTTTCTCTGCTCAGCTTTTGAGTCAGATGCCAAGGTCCCACCTACTGTGGTGTTACACTTATAACAGATGGCAGTTCCAAGCTAAGTCCTTTGAACACCATTTAAGGTCAAGTCTTCAGCTCTTTGTCTCTCATGTTAGACTGAGAAACCACAATACCTTAATACGAGTGTTGAGTGTTAAGGCAGCCAGCAAACACACACACACAAAAATCTGATTGTATGATTCCAGAAGCCCTTGCAGGTCTGTAAATATGCCAGCAGCACACATACGTCAGTCAGTCACTATTATCAAGGTTGGCCAGAAAAATAGCCTCTCTCAGGAGAAAGACTCAAAATTGTACTCAAGCATCTCGTAAATGAAGGTGAAGGCCAAAATGAACATATCCACAAAGCTTTCTAGTTGAGTCACAGCTGAAAAACTCTGTAATTTATCTTATTCCCAGATAATTTTAACAGGTTTATTCTAATTGTTATTCCATTTGTCCATGAGCAGATGTTCAGCATAGGCTACTTGGTGAAAACGTATTTGCTCTTCTAGACCAAAAAAGGACTGATATTGGCAAGTCAGTTTAAATGGGGAATCATCTAGACTATGGAACTCCTGAGGCAGCTACATGATAGATAACATCTAGCTTTTGGAATAAGGGCAATGAGGAAATTGTTTCAACAAAGCAACAGTGAAACATACAGAGCTATTATAGACATCCACATAATAGCTGGGGACATGATAATTACAGTGTCAATCAAGGTGGAACACGATCAGAAACAGAAGAAAGGGAAGGCAAAGATCCAAGCAGAAAATATTAACTTAATTCAAGTGGAGGCTGGAAGATCGTAAATACAAGAGGAATCTAGACAGCTGACAGCAAAGATGAAGACTTCAGCAGCAGCAAAAATTAAAAATTTATAGTACAAGAAGCTGTACAAAAGATCCTGCAGATAAATAGGCTAATCACAGAGGAGACTCAAGGGAAGACAGCTCTACTGAGACGACTTGGCAGTGGTCAGAGAAACATGATGGAGCAACTAGATACATTGCTCTGTTATGTGTGACTGCAGTGCTTGCTGTCCAATAAATTGACATAAATTCATAGCTTTAATGCTTCTATTTTCTGACTTTCCAATCATCACATTGGTTTTCATGCACTCTATACTTCTCTAGACTAATCTCACTGGCTGGGTCATCATGCAGTTGGACATGTGAAGATAGCTTAGGAACTTCTTTACTACAAGTAAAGTGAGCTCTGACTGAAAAATAATGAAATTTTATAGAAACCAAGAAGAAAAACCTGGCTGCCATGTTTGCTAGTAGGAAC
>JAAGAY010003584.1:12544-47800 GCA_011801015.1 Ardeotis arabs
GGTATAACTCAACAAGGAAATAAATTTATTGCTATATCAGAAGCAGAAGACAATTAATCAAAAATATGTTCTCTTATGATGAAATCTCTAATTAACGGCTATATAAAGTAGTATGTTTTTCCAACAAAAGCAACTCCTATGTTTAGCTTTCGGAGAGGATCTTGGAAAGCTGTTCCATACTTTGGTAAGTCCATTTTCTGTTGAACAAGTTAATATATTGACAGGCTGGAGAGGTGGGCCCGTGCAAACCTCATGAAGTTCAACCAGGCACGTGGCTTGTGGCAATCCCAGGCACAAATACAGGCTGGGCGGAGAATGGATCGAGAGCAGCCCTGAGGAGAAGGACTTGGGAGTCATGATGGATGAGAAGCTCAACATGAGCCGGCAATGCGCTCTTGCGGCCCAGGAGGCCAACCACATCCTGGGCTGCATCAAGAGGAGCATGGCCAGCAGGTCGAGGGAGGCGATTCTGCCCCTCTACTCCACTCTGTTGAGACCCCACCTGGAGTACTGCATCCAACATAAGAAGGACATGGACCAGTTGGAGAGGGTCCAGAGGAGGGCCACAAAGACAATAAGAGGGCCGGAGCACCTTTCCTATGAGGACAGGCTGAGAGAGTTGGGGCTGTTCAGCCTGGAGAAGAAAAGGCTCCGGGGAGACCTTATAGCGGTCTTTCAATACCTCAAGGGTGCCAACAGGAAAGATGGGGAGAGACTGTTCAGTAGGGCCTGTTGTGATAGGACTAGGGGTAATGGTCTCAAAATAGAGGGAGGTAGATTTAGATTGGATATTAGGAAAATTTTTTTTACAATGAGGGTGGTAGAACACTGGACCAGGTTGCCCAGAGAGGTGGTGGATGCCCCATCCCTGGAAACGTTTAAGGCCAGGTTGGATGAGGCTCCGAGCAACCTGATTTAGTCAAAGATGTCCCTGCTCCTTGCAGGGGGGTTGGACTAGATGGCCTTTGAAGGTCCCTTCCAACCCTAACCATTCTATGATTCTATGATTGTTGAACAGCGTATTTAAAAGACAAGGGATTCCTATGAGTTACAAAATACCTGTAACTCAATTTTTAATGGATACATTTTTTAAGTAATAGAGAACAAAAGATATTCATTCCAGGTCTGGATAATGATAATTTCCCAAAAAGTGGTCAGATGCCAAAGCCAATCCTTCTTCAGCTGGATACACAAACTTTTTTGGACCAGAGGACTGCATCGCTGACAAGTATTTATTGCTTTCCTGAAAATCTGTTCACAAGTAGGACATGAGGAATGACCTTTTCTATGTGACACACACTGCTATGATTCACAAGGTCTCAGTAAATTTACATGAAAATAGAATATTCAAAGGTATAAAGAGGGTACTATACCAAAAGACAAAGTCAAATGGTTTATACCGCACAATATATAGACCTGCATGACAATCTTAGGCAGGTATTCACAACTAGACTGAGCTGGTGATAAAGATTGAGCTCAGATGAGTTAATTGTTAACAATCTCTAACCTACACAGGTATAATCAGAAGGTTCACAGAAGTATGCCTCAGGCCTAATGATGTGGACATTATTTGTCTGAGATATTTTTAATGGGAAATGGCAGAGGTAGTGTATTGTGATATTATCTTTTAAATTAGTCATATATAATCATCACAGAACTTCCATTTGGGAGAGGTCTCATATGTGAGGCAGAAACTAGGTTAGAGTCTGCACAACTGAGATCTCTGCAAAAGCCGTTGTTAACCAAAATCTCATTAGAAGAGCTCTGTCTGCAATGCTACATTCTCACGGCCTGTCTGGTGCTGCAACAGTTTGGAAGAGCAATTAGAACGTTTGGAAACCAGTGGATCACATCCCGTTGCCCATGAAGCTGAATTACAAAACGTAGTGGACAGATTAAGGAGCAAGCCATGACAGCCAGAATGGGAGCAGATGTAAATCAAAAGCAATCCACAGCACTACCAATCCAAGGCTAGGATCTAAAGTGCCATTGCAATTAAGAGCTGTTCCTATGCACGACGGCCACTTAGCATCAGAAAACTGTGACGAATTTGTTGTGCTTTCCCTTTACAATTACTTCTGACAAGGAAAGCACAGTGGTGTAAATAAGATAAGCATTATGGTCCTATTATGGTCTCTCTGCTGTGTTTGGCACTGCTTGTGTATATTCTAGTTTGCAATAGTTTTGCTTTTACTTTGTGAAAACAGGTTTTTATTTGATACAGTATGAATTTCACATTGCTGTATTGTAATTGATCTCATAATAAGGAGAAAGATTATAGGTTTACGTTATTCCTTTAATGTTTTTCTTTTATACGAAAAGGGGAGAAGGGAAGAGGCATAAGTACTGCTTCACATCTCAGGAAACAAGCTGCTTCCTTGGTCTTACTGAGATCTGGAAATTTTCCATGCTAATAAAACACTTTTCTTTCTAGCACTGAAAGAATATATGTGATTTTTATGCGTAATGCAATAGTTTATTTTAATGGAGTCCATCTCCGAAATAGGTTTAATTTTGACATCTCAGATAAAATTGTAACATTAAAATATATTCTACACAGAAATAATATAGATCTTAAAAAAGCTGTGATATTCTTCTTTTCCTAACATACAAATTCATATGATTTTCTGTCAGTAAGCTAAAGAGACAAAGTGGAGTGCTAATATTTATGCTGTGTTTTCATTTTTTTTATGTTATCACAGCTGTCTTAGTCTAAACAAAACTGTTCTATTTTAAAATAAGAGACTTTGTATATTTGTTTTAAAGAATTAACAGAGCTTTTAGAATATTTGTTTTTAAGAAGTTTAACAGGAGATACAAATATTAAATAAATATAATAAAAGATAAATATATCTATTATCTAAATAAAAAACATGTTAGAAAAATAGTTTGGCTATATATTTATTTAAACATTCATACATAGCAAAGACGTTAACTATTTAAAATAATAAATGTCCTCATTATTTTATTGTCCAACATATTGTTTTATTTCATTTCCATTTCCACATATTATTCATAAGGAATAAGGGCGTATTATTTATGCATCTATATTTCCCCTTCAGTGACATAAATTTAATAAATCATAACATGAGAGACAAATACATTTTTAACCACTGATGTGAACTGAAGGTCCATACTTTGAAGCACCAATGTCAAACTCCACATTAGCTTTAGTAAGGCTTTCAAAAAATAGGTTCAGGAGAGCTGGTATGGACCATGGTGCAAGATGATCAACAGAAAAAGATTGAACAGTTAGCTCTTATTTAGTATTACATTTTTTGTAATTTAGATATTTCATGTGAAAATATTTTAGCAGCATGTTTTATGCGTGTGTGAGATTTGGAAGAGTCCTAAGGTATATCACACTAGAAATATCAGAAATCTTTATGACGGTACTACTGCCAAAGGAAAAGCTCAGCAAAATTTAAAAACATTTCTGAGTACTGTGTTTTCTACTTTTTCTTCCCCTTAAAAGGATCACTTTACCCTGTACCTGTTGGAAAATCGCTGATAAATGAAAGCTGTAAGGATCAGAAAATGTTAATTCTAAAGATCAGCAGGTGTGCTTAGAGCAAAACTGGCATATATAAAAAAATGAAGTTTTCATAAAATCCAAAGCCTATTTCCACTTTATTTAAAACCATAGCTATCAGCTAGCTATCTAGCTCCCTCACATTTTTCTCAGTCTGGCAGGTTTCAAACCCACATCATCTATCCTCCTACGCTTTTTTTCATGTAACACAACTTTCCACATCTGTTGTTGAAACTGTGCCACTGAAGAGAAATAAGTGAAGATGCATGGCATCGGGGACAAAGGCATTTCCCTAGGAGTTAATGTTCTACATTAAGGAGCCTCCACATAAAACTTACTAAACAGCTTTGGAGTAGAGTCTAGCACCCAGGATTCTACCCATTTACATTAGAGCCCAAATCACTAAGCATAATCACTAACGCAGCACTTGCTCACTTTCTCTGGTCTAAAAAGGACTTCAGACATTATCTCCTTTTTTTGACCTCACATATCTACAGAAGGGCTCAAAGAAAGCATCATGCTACCTTCTTATAAGAATGAGAACAATGTTCAGGCATTTTCATCCTTCTATAGATAAGACTGAAGTTAGGATAGCTCATTTGCGCCATAGGAGTACTATGTTTTTCTCCTAAAAACATAAGAAAGTTCAATCATTGTATATTATGGCCTTTATGGGTCATACTACCTACAATTTTAGATCCAAGCATGAAGTGTGGTGATTGGTTTTGTATTTAGTTGATACCAATTCTATAATCTGTATTAACAGGAAATGGTAAACAGGGATGAACATGTCTCTTCCTCAACAGTGTTTGTGTGACATTTCATGGGAGGACCGGGATCATTCAAATATCTAGTAAATTACTTCAGATGTATCAAGAGTGTATAAACTATGTGGGAAGTTTATTACCACATCTAACTCTGTCCATATGTGGTGCAGAATATTGACACACATAGCAGTACCCAGGAATATCAATCTTATCTAACAATGAATGACTGCAAACAGTAAGAAGAATTACTTTACATTTATTAACCTAGGCAATTCTATTACTGTTCATAGCTTTTTTTTTCACTTATCAAAACATTTCCCTGCAAGTTCATCTCTCTGTTTTAACTTTGTACTAGTTTACATCTTATTGTAAATTCTGGTAGATGTTTAGATCATGCTCCTGTATTTTCTTCATCATCATCATTCTCATCACTATTATGCATAAAGCTCAATTAGTTACAAATCAGCATACACATATGAACATGGTATGAATTTAGATACCATGACTGCAAATAATGGTATGAGGAAAGATGTAATACTTCAGTTTACAAGTAAACATTATACAACAGTAGTTCCATTGAATTGAATAGAAACTGCTTACCTACTTAACTTTAAGCACATGTGTAAATGTTTGCAAGTTCTGATCTTTACTTTGTGTACTAACTGTATATTAAGATGATCCCTTAGTTTTCTTCCTGAGGCAAAAAAAGATTGTGACTTGTTATGATTACTTGATAAACCAGTCACAGTTTTCCAGTTTATAAATAAGACTGATTTTAAAGTTATTTGAGATCTGGAGATAAAAGAAGCATGAAGTCCTACATTCCCCTAATATTCTCATAGCACTTTGAGGATGTGTAATAGGCGGTTTACAAGAGTTTAACATAACAAAAGTTTTGCTTCAGAATTTATTGTGCCACATCAATTTTAAATGTTATAACCCCGTGAAAATTTTTTAACTGTAAGGACTTAAGCCAAATTCTGCCTAAAGAAGAGTAAATCTTGAAGTCAATGTATATGTTCCAGATTTAAACAATTATGAATAAGAATAGAGTTTGGCTTCATATCTTCAATCACAATCAGACATTTTAATGAAAAGAGTAGGATATTCTGCAAACTGTTTTTATATAGCTTTTCCGTGAAAGAATATATTTATGGCTGTTGCATGGAAAAAGAATGGTTATTTATTCTTACCCTTGCAAAATTAGGTCGATAGTTTTCCTGCATAGGATGAACGCAAGACTGAGTCACGGTTACAGTATGCTGGGTGTGGCAGCAAAAGAAAAAAAAATATTCTTTACCTTGACAATATTTGTTGTTACTTGGCAGGGGGGAGGGGAAAATATGGGTGATTTTATCAGTGGATGGATGTGTTCCCAGCAAATTAGCTGAGTATGCCAACTGAGTAGAGTTCTTTACGAATGTTTGGTACCAGAATGGTAGTAACAAGGATAAACAACAGTCTAATCACAGGAAATCTTGAAGTTATAAGAACCCCCTTAGAACATACACTAAGTTTGAAAGTCCCTAAAACATCCCAGGGAGGGATATGGTTTTCACAACAAAAAGCATTTTTCCAGATTCCTGACAACAAGGCTTCCAGATGCAAGGACTGGTAGTTCACACACTTACAGGTACCATATTTGTCCATCTGTAACTTCCAGATTACTCACTAAAATCCAGTGCAGTTCAGCAGCTATGTGGATTAAACATATGTCTCAATAGCATATGTGAAAGCTTATGGCAGAGCTTTTTCGCTCTTGCCTCTTATCTGAGACAGCCTGCTGCTTTTCCTTCCTGGTATCTGCTGGCCCCTATTTTTATGTAGCCTGCCCCTTCGACCTCAGCCTCCATGCTCCCCAGTTTCCACAGTGTGCTCTCCTGTGACTACAGACGTGCTTCTATCAGTACCTACCTGCTCCTTTCCCCTTACAAAAGTTACCTGAACATGTGGGTTATCTGAGGACTTGTTCTTAAAGATCAGAACTTTAAAAAGGCATGGATTTTTTACTCATGAAAATAACACCCAGTGCTTGTGCACACGAAGAGCTATTATCCTTACCATCTTCAAACTCCAATTTCTGCATGTCAGCCGAGAGACACAGGGGCTCCTCTGGCGTCCATCAGAGCAAGGCCTGGCAGGCAGGCCCTGTCCCGCCGCCCCAGCCGGGGAGCAGGGAAGGCTGGGGGCAGCCCCAGCCCCAGACATCAGGCAAGGCTTGGCGGCAAGGAGGTAGTCGGTGGGTCAGGCCCAAGACCCAGGACCACAGATGGGCCCTCTTTGGCAATGGCAATCACTCAGGCTGGGCCCTGCAGCAGGCACCAGCCCAAACTGGCTCCTAAGGCCCTGTCATGGCCTTCCCACAGGCCTCAGAGGCCACCTCTCCCCTAAGAAACGTTTGACAGATATTGTGCATGTATGTGAACAGTATATTCTGCATCAATCTGCCTTTTAAAAATCTGTTTGAAATAAGAAACTGATAAGTAGCACTCTAAACATTGTTGCAGGCCTGAAAACAGCTTCTTTTCTGCGTCAGGGCTTAACAGATGGCAAGTTTGCTGAGATGATACACAGAGCACAAGGCGGGTGCCGAAGTTACAGCTTGTTCTTCCAGATCTCAGGGAAGAACAGGAAGCTCTTAAAAGTTTGTCTTTCTAACATTTCCCTTATTAGCACACTTTTTCTATATTTGTTTTGTCTTAACCTCTGACAGTAAACACCTTTCAGCATGACTCCTAGCAACAAATTACCTTGTGAACAGGGATACTTGGGATGGATTTTAAAGTGGACACTGCCTTGTATCGACTTAACCAGAGACAATTTTCAGCCCGCATAGTGAATACGTCCCAGAGAAATGTCTACATGCCAAAATTCAGATCTGATACTTTTCAGCTGAAGTTCTGAGATTTCCTTGTGAAGCTACTCCTCACACAAGGAAGCATGAGAGCCCATGTGAGGGGAAACTCTGGCTAATATGACTTCAAGTCTATCTTATTTCCTTTAGGCTCTTGCATCCAACAAATACTGCCAGGTCCCATGAAACCCCTCAGAGCTCTTCCCAGAGGCCTCTGGCCACATATTGCAGCAGAATCACAAATTTTCAATTCTCTTCTTACTATTACTCTTACTAATTCTTTTTAATGACACACAAAAATGAAAGAGCAAACATTGTGCATCAGTCAACTTTAATACAATGAAAAATTTCTTCTGGAGCCCAAAAATTATTTCCTGGAACCCAGTTCACACCCTACTTCCATGGAACAGTCAGGAATATAAGACAACAAACATCACAATATTTCACCTACTGTCAATTAAGGAAACAGGAGTTATTCTGGACAAGTTACTCCTTCTGCTTAAAAACTGTGTTTCCATCAGGTTGGACTTGATTTCCTTTCTGCCCTAAATATCCCTCCTTGTCCCATTTTAAGAGCAAAGTTGTGATTTCTTTATTAAAGTAGTACATTTTCTAAAAGAGCATGTCCATTAAGGTGTCTGAGAAACCTTTCTGTACTTTCTTGATGTATGATAAATGCTGAATGTACCACAGCTAACTGGAAGTACCTTTGGGTAAACATGTGTTTTAAAAAAGCACATAATTTTTTTAAAAGCACAGCAATAAAATGAGCTTTTTTAAAGCATTTATGGCTTCAAGGACATGTACAACCCTGAGGTAAAGAGGAGAGAGAGGTACACAACTACAGACTGTTCCCTGGTTTATGTTGGATTAAGCTAGCCAGTCTGCAGTAGACAGAAGGGAAATATTACTTACATGCTATCAACATCCCATCTCTGTTCCATTTATCTTTGTGGAGGATCAAGCATCAGACAGAATTCATGATGTAGCACTAGGATTACATGAGGTGTCATCTCAACAGCAGGAGAATTGGTGGCTTTACATTTTGGGGAAATGGTCTTTCTTCCTTTCAGTAAATTCATGTCTGTGCCTATGTGCACTAGAAACTCCACATCCCTACAGATGTACACTGGTTTTCAGTTTAGTGCTCAGCAAATCCTCATTCAGTGAAGACTGAGCAATTCAAACTGATTTTCACCTACCATCTTTTCTTTATGCCCTTTCTTCTGCTCTCTCACTCTGGCCTCCTGTTTCTGTGAGAACAAGATTTAATCAGGTGATAAAGCATGATCAAAAATGTTCTAAGGTTTTTCATCTCAAAAGATAACAGATAACTTCTCTTTTGCCATTGAGTTTACTTTTACATTTTCAGAATATTTATAGAAGGCTATTAAAACAACTATCAAGATGACTAATTAGTTGTGAGGAAAAAAAAGCAAGACAATAGACAATAATTCCAATGCATTTCTTTTAATTTTTAATATAATGTTTCATGGGAACAAAACTTAATGTGAATGTGTTGTCAGTGTATTTTTTTTCTGACTGTTTAGTTTCTCCTAATAGCTCTTGAAGGGTTTGGCAGATTTAAAACAAGTCTTGTAGAAGGGTGGAGGTGGTTTTCATGAAAATAGATGGCCAGGGAGAAAATCCAGACCACGCAGTTTTTCAAAGTTTGAGAAAAGATGCAGAGTCAGTTCGTACATTATTAGACATTGAACAAATCTGCATGGGAGAGACATCTTATAAATATGCCTGCCATAGGAAAAGTTGCTGTCATTTTTAGAAACCAAAACAAGACAAATGTGAGGCACATATTTCTAGCAAAACAGGCTAGTCCTTGTGATCATGGAGCTATCTGAACCAAGAAACCTCAATATTTTTGAAAGACAGTAAAAATATCTACCATTTTTATGTGAAAACATGCTTTTTGAAAGTGTACTATTCCTTGCTGGACAAATCAAGCATTATTACTTGCTGTCGCTCTAAAAATTATGTTGATTTTGGTAAGAATCTAAATTTATTTTGCTTCTTTAACCATTGGTTTATGCCCAACCTAATGTTTGCTCAATTGATTCACTGGATTGTAAATCATTTAGGGCAAGGACACAATTTAAATTTTAGAAAGTGCTATTCAGTTCTGAGTTAAAAAAAAAAATGCTAAGACCTCAATGATACATTAATTCAGGAAAAGCTGTTAACTAAAAGGCTTTAAGCTTTATTTTTTTCCCAAAAAAAAAGCATTTTATTTTCTTTTATCTGACTATACTGTTCTCAATAGACATTATCTTAGCTTTTTTTTTTTTTATGCCAAGGTTTTGCCCCTGTATCTCTGCTCCCTACAAAGTGAAGATATCTTAGAAAAAGTCTTCAATAGTTGGATTTTTCCTCAGTATAATGCTGTCAGCAGAGTGGAGGCTTTACCTGCAAGGAAGACATTACAGCATATGACAGTACATATATTAGCTTACTACGTAAAAACCAGGTGCTTTTAAGTTCATAACCCCTCATGTTCTTCTGTAATATAACTTGGGCAGACTTTCATTAGTGACAGACAAAAGTAAATAATCTACTGTAAGTGATGTAATTTTCAAAGCCTCTTTACTTTCTATTTGCAAATGTCATAACAAAGTTTGATGGCAGCTTTTATAGCTGACACCTCACAAAATCCCTGTTGGCAAAAGTAATTTGCTGTTTTTTAAAAATGTGCTTATTACTGATAAATACCAGTGAAACCCTAGGTTCCGGTGACTTTATGATCAGGTCACCACAGATTAATGGGCTTTAAGACTAAAAAGGAGTACTAAGATAATTTGTTATGACCTGATATACATGGCAGATCAGTAGCAGATCAGCAAGTAAATGCTGCTTTAAGTCATCAACTTGCTCTTGAATTGGAATATATTACAGTACAGAAGAATTCAAATTCTAACAGTTAAATTTTAGGAGTTTAATGGGAACATTTGCTGGGAATACATGCAGGGAAAGGGCTTGGAAGAGTGTTTTTACACTTGGACCCTTGCTAATAAAAGTAACACAAAATCAGACTCATTCAGTAAACCACATTTAAGGGAAAAAAAAAAGATGGTTCTAGCGAAATATGCCTAGTGCTAGGCTTTCTGCTTCATTTGGGCTATCCATCCTCATTCAGAGATGCAAATCCTTTTGCTTCAGGTGCAGATGTGTGCTGGTCATCCTTGCAGGATAGCTCTAATTACCTGAAGAACACTGTATTAATAGTTAGCAATATTCTTTTAACATCCAGTCCAAGATTTTTCAGGGTCAGCCTATATGTATTTGTTCTTGTGCCAACATTGTTCCTTAACTTAAACAAATCTGTTCCCTTGTGGTGTTTATCCCTGAGGAGAGCAATCTTATGCCCCCTCAGCCTTCCTTTTGCAAAGTTAAACAAGTCACACCCTTCCACCTCCTCTCATTAGTCAAGTTCTCCATTCCTCCTGTCACCCTAGTAGCCTTCCCTCCAAAGGAGCTAGTTTCAGTTCTTTTTTTTGCACATCTGTGACTGGAGTTTGACTAGCCCAGATGACTGCACACCAAGGCGTAGCACCATCAACCCACTCCTTGGCTCTTCTCCTAGAATCCTTATGGTGGGGAATTTTTCAAAGACATGTTTGCATTTTTTTCATGGCTTCATCCCACTAGCAATTTGCAGCCATACTGTGATCATCAATAATGCCTTGTATTTCTCCTCCTTAACTATTTCCAACTAAGACGAGGCAAATCTTTGTGTTATCAGCCCCCAAATCATGTGCTCATAATGTTTGATGAAACTTCATATAGGTGACATTCCGGACCAGATTTCTTCTGGACAGATCAAACAGTAGCAAGAGACGTGTATGCATGAGAAAGAACAGTTAAGGATGAAAGCGTGGAATGAAATTGCTAAATCTTCTCATTTAACCACAACAGGATTAAGCATAATGCTTGCTCATACAATAATAAGCATTTAGAGAGAGAGAGAGAGAAAAAAAAACAAACTTAGCAGCATCCAAGTGCAGAGAAATTTAAATTAATATTGTGAATCAGTCCACAATGCTTAGGTTCTTTTTTTCTGGTAAAATGTTTTCAATTTGGTGGGCTTTTTGTTAAATATGAAAATACTGAATACAGTGAACTGTTTAAAAATTCTACATGCTTTCATACCTTAGAAATAAGGAAAGGATTAAAAGAAATAAATTTTTATTTCCCAAAATTTGAACACATGAATAGCAAGTACCAGCCTGTGTAGAGAAGGCTGTTTGAGATTAAAGTTGAGAAAAATTACTTCACAATTTGCTGACTATTTGTCTCTCTCACCTCTTAAATGAACATCTTTGGCAGTGGAAGGAACCTATCCTTGCAAACAACAGTAATTAAAACACTGCAGCGAAATGGGAATCAAGGTGCCTCATTTCCATAGTGAATGTTCCAAAAACCACATAGAGTCACCCTTCTTTTGTGTGTCTCACACTTTTCTTTCTGCAGTTTCCATAAGACAAACCATAACAGAGGTAGTTAAGACAGCCATTCAGCATCCCTCTAGGCAGGATGCTCCTTCAGGAGGCAGAGGACGTGATATCAAAATCAGACAGAACAGAAACTGGATCTCTGAGTCTCTGTCTGAATACCCTAGCCACCTGGCAAAAGGAAACATGATCTTTCACTGTTTTTGTGAATACACTCCCTCCTTTCTTTTGCTTTTCTGACAAAATCTGGAAAGCCTTCCTTTTGAACAAAGTGTTTTGCTAAGAAGTGGGGAAGAAAAGTAAGGATCAAGCTCATTTCAGTACAGCAAACAACAAAGCTTATTTTGATTCAATAGAAAACATTTTTTTCTTTGAATTTTCTAGTTCAGCAGCCAAAACAGAGAACTTATTTTTTTGCTTCCTTTTCTGTATCTTATTCACTGCAACTTCTTGCAGCTGCATATTTTGACACTTTGACAGAAACTTCCAGGTCTGCCCAATGGCCGAGGAATGACTCTTTCACTTGGAAGCACTGTCTGAGGATGCATAACTTCTTTTTAAAGGGGAACTCCGAGCTTGAGCCTGAGCTACATTTTCCCTTACTTTTTAGATCCATATGTGTATGATAGAGAAAGAACCATTCTGCGGTGCTGTGTTTCTTATATCAAAATGCTCATTGCTACCACCAGGGATTACTAGACTTTTGCTCTAATTCTGTGTGGAATTTTGTTATTATTCTATTACCTATTATGGAGTTATACCTGAGGCACTGCCTTCAGCTCTGTGAAAAACTGCAGCTGATCAGCTAGAATTTGCCCAACAGCAGCCATTTAAAAACCAGAAGACTGTGTTTCCTTGTGCATTCATGCAAATTTAAGGGCAAAATATATACCACAAAAGGATGACTGCTTTTGACAGACAAAGTTTACACTTTAGTCTCCCAGATCAAATCCTGGATCTTTTCTTCAGCTTCTTCACATCACTGAGGAAACATTCTGCATTTACATTGATCATACTTTCTGTGTTCACTGTGGCTTTTTGTTCAAAGCTTTTTTGTTCAGAACTGTCACATCAATGTGTCTGGCTTCTTTAATGTGCAACCCTTCAGTCCCTTTGGTTATGGTCTGGGATGCCTTCAACTCAAAACATATCTTTTAGCAGCAGACATCCCGCAAAAAAAAATACACTCCTAACTTCCTCAAAGAGGGCCACTGCTTTCTTTTTTTTTTTAAATGTTCATTATGAACATTTTCTCAAGCAGCAAAAGCTGTATTTTCAATATGAGACAGTTTAGTTCCTGTTATTTTCTGCAGAGTTCTGCAAGGTCTTGGAGGTTATCTGTCCTTTGTCCTAACTTAGCAAATGTGCTTATGTAAGCAAGTAGATTTGGCTAGAGGTAAAGCTGAAGTCAGTTCAGCCTTTTTTTAAGAACATAGGGTATAGATGATTTTTAAGTTCTTATCCATTGTATATTAAATCTGAATTCTCAAGAGAGTAATGCCAGTCTGTCAAAGTAGTGAGTAAATTTGTATTAACAGAAAGTTTTAATTCTGTAAAGAATGCTTCACAAGATTATTTTTTTAGACCAAATCATTCCTTTCATTTGTATCAGAACAGTGTAAGCATGAAGAAGGGTTTTCAATTACACCATTCAGCAGTGATTTTGTAGTTGTTTTTAATGATAATTTGGTTTATTTAGGATTTCTATTTCCTGAAATATTTTTATAATTGTGGTTGTTATTTTCATTTTCACAATTAGAGGGTGATGTATGAATTTACTTTGACTTGACAGCGTATAATTACATGATGCAGTGCATACAATCATGTACCTGATTGTGTCAAAACCAGAAAAAGAGCTGCTAAGTTAAAGGAGTTAGAGGAACGTATCTTTTTAGGCCATTTTCATGGTCCCATCCACAGGATTAAAAATAAGAGGCATATGTTGCTCAAGATACAACTGAAAAAAAAGTTCAATATGGGATCTGTAGCAAAATTTAAAGGCTAATTCTGTCTGATGCAGATACTATCTCGAACACACATAGATTTCAGGGATGTCTGTCAGGTCTTTTGGGATTTATTTTTACCTTGCATTCCTGCTTGCTGATGAAAGAAAGGAAGTAGCAACTGACACAACAGTGTTTTGGCTCCTAAATGCACAGAAATGCCAGTTTGCCAGAAGAGCAAATAATATGACTCACTTTGCATTTTAAAGCTACATCATCCACCTGGTCTACATACATTTTAAGATATTTCTGGTTTGTCATGCTAAAAGTTATCATTTTGCACTGCTTATGAAGTTTTATTTTCATGTTCCAAAACCTCAGCAGAAGCTTCTCAGGACTGATTATTCATGACACAATGCTTTTACACAGATGCTACTGTTCTTCATCTGTTACAAATGCAGCACCTTATTTTAGGACCTCTTCTCCTTACCATATGTTTTTATTTATTTGATCCAGAAGCAGTACCATCCTATAGAGAGTTGTTGGCATGGTAGGTGATCAGATGTACTCTGCCAACATCTTCTCTGTACGGTAGTGCTCTTCTCATGGCACTACAGAGCTTGGTGACTGCCCTTTTTAACAAAAGATGCTATGGGTAATCGGTCACTGGAGGCAGCAGCAGCAACAAAACATCTAATGTCTCTGCTGTTCCCAAGAGGAAAACTTAACTGTGGTCAGCATCCGCACACATTACACGGCCAAGTTCATGGCTCTGGGGTGTTTGCAATGATATTTTTGCTGTCTCTGAAAAGACTTGCTAAAGTCTGTTGAGCCATGCTACTGGAATGAGCTGATGAAATAATGAGCAGAAACAGTGTTATATTCAGATTACTAGCAAACACAGTGCTTGCTTCCTTTTCACCTGAAGTAACCTTCTGGGGCATATATGTTCTGTGATTGTTCTTAATTTGTTTTATCATGCCTGATGTCCCCACCCTTTTGGGATCACAGCCAATACGTCTGCACAGCTGGCAAATGGCCATTGTGCCATTCAACAGTGTTGAGTTCAAAAGCCAACAGAATTTAACAATTACAAGTGGAGATGGTCTCTACCAAGTAATATGTCACTTGATCTCCTAGAAGGGAACTCCTCGGGCTAGGTGCTGTGAAAAATAAAACCACATTTTTGCCAAAATTGAAAGTAGACCACTGCTACAGAATTAATTGGTAATCTCTGGAAAATGTCCAGTAACTGTTGAGACTTTGGAGAAGTTATCTCAGGTGGTCCTAGACTGATTAGAGACACTCTTCTTCTTCCACATCGTTAACGTTCTCAAAGTGACAGGCTGTGCCTCAAGGTCAGAGTTTGACTTAGGCTAATTCATATTCACTGATTCTTGGGATTCATACTGCAAAACTTCCAGATTAGCTGTTTCACTTAGCAAACTTCCAGAAGCAGAGGAATTCTTTCTGTTTCTCCTTCTGAAGTACTACTCAGCAGAATGCTGCCTGTGAACAGCCTGTAGTGCTGTTTCTAGAGCCATAAACACAGCTTGTGGCTTTCGGAACTCTGAGGTTGTAAGATCAAGCAGCAATATTGCATTACCAGAGATAGCTCTTTCTTCCTTGAGACTAGGAAAATTAATAATTCCCAATCCTCTTTTTCATTATTCAAAAAGTGTATTTATGTATGCATTCAGCCTGATCTCCTAGAGAATGCCCGTTAATGACTGCTGCTTCTTACTCTGTTCCTCTGGCAGTTCCTTCCCTACATGACTGTAAGCCGGTACAGTTTCAAATGGAAAAACTTACAACTACAATCAGGGGCAGACTTCAAGTGTTATCTCAGTTTGCTATGGTGGACCACATATATGATCAGTGTGAACTCACACTATCAACAGACACATGCAATAACATGAAACAGAATTAGAACGTCCTGAAATAAATTCAGAACTAAATAGCAAAGCCACAATCATACCAAATAGGCAAGACATTTTTCAATTAGCTCAAGCATGCTACTGGAAATTTTTCTGAAGCCAATACAAATTATGTGGCTTCAATTTACCAGTATTTTCTGTGAAAAAAAAATGCCATTCATGAAAAATTTAGATCTACTTTAGTGAAAACTTCTTGCAGAGTGCAGAATAGATTCATAAAAGGTCAGAGATCTGTTCACAGAGTATTCTGTGACTGCCTGAAAAATCTATCCTATATTCAGGGGTGATACAATGGTGTTAACATTTAGGAACAAACTGAGGAGCTAAAATCCTGCTAAAGACACATAAGTGAATAGTCACTTGATTGTACTTGTGCAGTAAAGAATCTGCAACTATTTGCTTATAGTCACCACATCTAAATTAAACGTTAGTAATGAATCCATTAAGTAAACTGAAATGAATAACAGACTCTCAAGTGCCAGAGGCAACATTTTTTTTTAAAATCTTCCATCTTCCAAATGCAAACATAATATCTTCTTGGAGTCATCCTGAGGTAATAATTCATTTCATACTCTTGTAGCTGTAAACATCCTGGTATGACAGACAAAATATTTAAATTATTATTGATTTATCACCTTATATTATTCCATGGCTAGGATGCCTTTAGCATGAGTTGCTCTGAGGTGAGAGAGCACTAGGCTTAATCTAAAATTACTTCACAATGGATTGAGAATTAATCGTTTACGTGATTTAAACATTTAATGCTACCATGAACTCATTAACTCCTTGTCCCCACCTATGCATATGTATGACACACATACACATGCACATATGTGCTGTGTCATCTCAGCATAATTCTTGGGCCTCAGTATTACTAAGACTGTCAACAGGATATGACAATCTTTATGTCACAGAGAAACTCGTTTACTTACAGGAAATCTCCATTTGTTTCAAAAGGGCAGACTTGCATCTCAGGGTTACATTTTCATAGAATCATAGAATAGTTTAGGTTTGAAGGGACCTTGAAAGGTCATCCAGTCCAACCCCCCTGCAAGGAGCAGGGACATCTTCGACCAGATCAGGTTGCTCAGAGCCCAGTCCAACCTGGCCTTGAATGTCTCCAGGGATGGGGCATCCACCACCTCTCTGGGCAACATGTTCCAGTGTTCCACCACCCTCATTGTAAAGAATTTTTTCCTTATGTCCAGTCTGAATCTACCTCCCTCTACTTTAAAACCATTCCCCCTCATCCTATCACAACAGGCCATGCTGAAGAGTTTCTCCCTGTCTTTCCTCTAAGCCCCCTTGAGGTACTGGAAGGCTGCTATAAAGTTTCCCCGGAGCCTTCTCTTCTCCAGGCTAAACAGCCCCAACTCTCAGTCTGTCCTCACAGGAGAGGTGCTCCAGCCCTCTGATCATTTTCATGGCCCTCCTCTGGACTCCCTCCAACAGGTTCATGTCTTTCTTATGTTGGGGCCCCTAGAGCTGGACACAGTACTTCAGGTGGGGTCTCACAAGAGCAGAGTAAAGGAGCAGAATCACCTTCAACCTGCTGGCTATGCTTCTTTTGAAGCAGCCTAGGATGTGGTTGGCTTTCTGGGCTGCAAGCACACATTGCTGGATCGTGTTTTCACTGCTGTTTCAGGAGATCTAGGTTTCTTGAATGCCCCGTGTCATATTTGTCAATGGGTATCTCAGATTCCTTAAAACATCTAAAATGGTGTGAATGCCTACATTTAAACAGCAGAACTCTTCCCATTATTGTCTCTAAACTGAAGTAAATGGTATGGTACAGAGTGGAGTGCAGGTTGAAGACTTAGTTCAGTACTTGGCCTTTGAGCAGTAAGTATTTTGATGATTTCTGTCATGAATTCTTAGGGAATAGATGATCATACCAGAATAACCACTGCTCAAAGGATATTGGCCTTCTTTATTGGTACATGTAGACAAAACTCATGACATACTTTCTGTTGTCTCTGAACTAAAGGAAAAAAATAGTCGTAATGCATGAACCTGCATTTTTGTTGACTATTGTTTACTTGCCAGTGACTCTGCTAGACACAATCTATAAGCATACAAAGTAAGTTTTTATGATTTGAAGATGAAGTTGACATTTTCTGACATATTTGGATAGTCTACTTTCTTAAACATATGAGAGATTAGTCTATTTTTCTTTTGAAATTTGGAAGAAGCAGACGTTTAGTTGCAACTTCCCTATCACAGGATACTCCATCTGTATTTCACCTTTATGCTTTACTAAATTGTGGTTACCACATACTGTGTGTTTATTTTCTTTTCTCATTTTTTGTCTCTTTCTCTCTAGTTCTGGTTTTCTTATGCTACATTAACTCTGACTCCATGTGCCTTTCATAATTATAGCATTGAGAATTCAGTTGGGTTCTGTGACCAAAAAATGATATCAGATGGCAGAAAAACAAACAGAGAGAACAGTTGTTTCAAAGTAGGCTGATACTGAGCTGTATTTATTTACTTCATTTTTCCCCGAAAATTCACCTTTTTAAACAATAGTCACAACTAGTTAATGTCATGATAACTGAAATTATCTGCTGATACAACTTATAGGTTAAACGAACAACAACAAGCCCAAATAAGAATTAAATAGACTCACAGATCTTTCTACTTCACTTCTGCATCTATCCCCCTTATTTCATTCTGTTCTCTTCCTGGACTATTTTAGCAATATCTGGATGCAATAATTAATCCCCCAGTTATGACAAGATGGATTTTCTAATTGGAGTTGATAATTTCAGGATTTGGTTTATTCCCCACAGGGTGAGAAAGCAGCCTCGGCAAGGAATTATTTAGCTTAGAGTTTAAATGAATCATGTTGGTATATATTTTAACATAAAAGCTTAAAAACAAATAAACAAAAATACCTCACATAAGCTTGGTCATTTCTGCAGCTACATAAAATGATCGTTTGGTTTAAAATACACATGCATACTTCACGAAGCAGTGCTTAAAAGTGCCCTAGTTTCAAAAGAGGGACAGTCCCCCATACCAAAACTGTATCACTATACAAACTCACAGCCTTGTGGTTAAGACACTTTCTAGAAAGGTGTGGATTTCAGTTCATTCATTTTGCGGAAAATCTGGAGCCCCTTGGCCCCACATTCTCTGGAAATACTCTCATCATTCAGGTTTAGAAGACAAACCAGAGAACAGCTCATCTCTCCTACCTACCCTGTAAATTTAAAGTCAATGAGTGTTTTGCAGCAGGACTTACAGGTATGCCTTTATTGCTAAAAAAGGTAAATGAGAATGGGGTTGGTAATTTATAAGTAGTGGGGAAGGCTTTACTGAGAAGCCTGACTTTGGACCAGTGTTAGAGTATTCGGAGTAATTATGAATGGTTGTGTGGATTCATGAAGGAGTGGACTAGCAGGAGACTAGTGGAATATTTTGTCTGAAGTTAATGTAAAGCAGGACAGGTAAATGCTTGGGCGTAGAAGTGCTGATTTTCAGGCTACTGATTAGGTTCTACCAATCTCCACCCAAACAAGATGGCAGTCACTGAAAAGAACAGAATCTTTGGCATTAGAGGAGTCTTACTGACAAAAATATAGTCCCTAACACTGTTCAGCAGGGTTTTTGAGAATCACAGTCTTGGATTTAGATGCTTAAGCCATCCACAGATCCACTTTTGGCACTTCAATATTTTTGTGGATCTTGGTCTGAAACTCCCTGATTTAAACTAAAATGGATCAGGCACTGCAAGAAACTGTAGAGGTCTATTATGGGAACGTTCCTACTACCTTTGACCCTCACATTATCTGCAGTCAGGCATGCCAAGAGTTACTGGTGCTAGTAGCACTGTATCAGCTGCCATGAGGACTGCTTGCTCACTAGTAAGAATGGTTGAAAGATGTAGGGCAAAAGGCTAGTATATACACATCTCTCATCGTTTAGTCTGATTATTTGTTCTCAGAGCAATAGAAGGAAGCTATGTAATGAATTTGTGCAATAAATTAAAAGTGTTAAGCAAAGTGTTTTCCCAGTTACTGATATTTTCTCCAACTTCACTGACTTCTCCAGCTGTCTCTCCCTTTTGAGTTTGCTACTGTGTTAGCTCTGCCTGATTAGTCATACACTAAGTGAATCAGCATGAAATAATCTATGTGCTTAGCTTCACTGGATTACATTTAGTCATGCAATATTTGATTTGTCTTGATTCCTAGATTCCTAGTGTGTGATTTTGAATTTGCACATAGTTACTCTCTAAAATTTTTTACATCTTTGCTGGTTGTTGAGACATCCTGTCTTGAACTTTCTGTGCTCCAGATGCCAGATGTGGTTAGTAGCTTTGAGCTAGAGCCCAGAAACCAAAAAAAAGGCCAAAACAGATATAGAAAAAGAATCTGCAGTGGTGCCAACATCCACCCTTCCTTTTCATGTGCAGAAGGTACTCTGAAAACTTTCAGCAAACAAATGCTCTGTCCAAAGGCTCAATGCTGCAAAAAAGACTTGAGAAAAACTGCCAAAAGGAAACCTGAAGGGCTCCAGCCTAGCAGTACAATTTGCACTTGCTAGCCACCTCTGATTCAGCATATACAGAGGTTACTTTTGTGCCATATGCCTGGGAAGCCCCTACATAACCGATTAGAAGAGAACATAGTTCTGCCCTACAGAAGATAAACATGAATTAAATAAAAAGGAATAACCAAGTTTACTTGTAAAAGCAGAAGGCCAAAACTAACTAAATAAATAAATATATTCAGGAACAGACTATCCAATGATAACAAGAGATACTGTGCTATTCTCCTTCTTCTTATGAAGGATACTCATTCTTTTACATACTTCAGGTAGGTCAATAGGCGTTACAGATGCAGAGAATATTTTTAGTGTATTTTAAATGCCTTGTAACTCTATAATTTGTGAAAATAACACATTTATGAAAGTCTGTTCCAACCAGTGCTAGTCTCTTCCTTCATCCCCTATAAAATATTGGTTGCTTGTTGTTTTAAACCATATTATAAACTTTGTGGTTGAATAGTCTTTAGTGTGTGGAGTCATGATCATACCAGATTCTCAGTTCTTAGAAGCATAAGAGCCACTAAATACTTCCAGCTTTTCTGAAATTAATTTAGAATCACACAAAAACTGGATTTATAGGCTTGACCTTAATCTCACTGTATCCAGGAGGAGAAAGAACAAATCTCTTACTGTAAAACTCCTAAAAGTATCACATATCAAAATTTCTTTATTCCCATTTAAACAAGATTTTTTTTTTAGGGTATAGAATCAGATAAGTTCATTAAAAGGCACTTTGAGCTACATATATATGCTTTTCTTGGCACAGAACTCTATCAGCCCCACCTAATGTCACCTAAGCCAGGAAGAAAAACATAAACTCACTCTGTAAATACTGTTGCCCTTTTGCCAGGTTGTACCAGTTTGGGGAGTTCGTAATGGGCTAATTTATCTTTCAAACAGAAATTAGTGACATGGAGAACTGGACTATTTCCTAGGTATAGAAAGGTATGCAGGCTATGTACATATACACACACACACACACACACACACACAAATATACTTTGATTATCGAATGCATATTGATATAGAGAGAAGGACAGAATGGAATGCACCTATATTAGGTAAAAATAGTTTCAAACATTCTTCAAAAGTAATCTATTTTCTCTTGAAAACTGTTCTGAAAATTGTGTGGTATAGATTTAGTTAACTTAGTAGACATTACAGTGCTGTCATGCCGAAAACATGACTGTACTCGTTCTGAACAAAGATACGCATATTCTAAAATCCTATCTTTGACAGTAACCAGAACATAACAGAACATAAATCTTCTACATTTTGCTATTTCACCTTCAATGATGGTAATTTGGTGTCTAATTAGCCTAAATTTAGTTGATCATTTTTTGAACCCATGTAAAATTACCATGACATCCTATGGCAATGGATTCCACAGTCTAACCTCATTGTGCACGTTGCAATGATTCCACTCCCCCATTAACATTTGTCTTTTAAACAGCAAAATATTCCTTTCTAGTTAGATACTGATACTGAGAAGGAGTACTGGAGCCAAATGAACAGACACTCAAAGCACAAGGCTCAGACGTATGCAATGCTTAGTGTTCTTACTCACAAGTTTTAAGCAGTTCAGCAGAAAAGTTTCCCCTTTAGATCACTCACCTCATTCTCTCCATGAACTGTATAGAAAGTTTATTGTCCTGATTTTGGCTGAGATGGAGTTAATTTTCTTTCCAGTAGCTGCTGTGGTTTGGATTTACTATGGGATTTGGTATGTGAAGAATGTTGATAATACACTGATGTTATTAATTGTGGTTAAGAGATCATGAACTTTTTCCAGCTTCCCAGGTTTCGCTAATGTGCAGGGGCAAGAAGCTGGGATGGATATAGCCAGTACAGTTGACCCAAACTGACCAAAGGAGTATTCCATGCCATAAACATCGTAATCACTATATAAGTGAGGGTTGGCTGCTGAACAAATCTCTTCACTGTTCCAAGATCGCTGCTCGGGATCCTTCTGAGATCACTCTCAGTTCTGCTCTGTGATCGCTGCTCAGGATGGGCTGTATCACTCATCGGGTCATCAGGCAGTGGAAATTGTGCATTGTTCATTTTGTATAGCCTATTATTATTTATTATTATTATTATTATTATTAAATTATTAATATTTCTTCCTTTACTGTCCTAGTAAGCTCTCTTTATCTCAACCCACGAGTTTTTCTTTCTTTCCAGTTCTCTCCCCCATCCCACCAAGGGGGCCAGGGGTGAACAAGCAGCTACATGGTCCTTGGTTACCGATTGGAGTTGAACCATGACACTTATGTATAGAATGCCTCACTTAAGTGATCTGAATCAACCAGGTAGGACTACATGCCTCATATCTTGGCATTGCATCACTTACTTGGAGGTGGTTGAATAACCATTCTGTATTTTGGTCATTAACTGTAGATTCATATACATGATATATCTATATGCATAGCAATGCCAACTGGCATCATGAGCCTGAGAAAAAGTTCTGTTGATGTGGACTTCTTTAATTTCAGTGCTGGATAATGAATATCTTCAGATCACCAGGACATTTTAATTAAACTCTGTTGAAGACTCCTGCTGCAATACTGTGAATTGCCTTACAGATTTTGCTGTCTCAGCTGCTTACAAATGGATTACGTAGTTCTCTACACTTAGGCGGTAATTCACAAGCCAACACCAAATTTCCTTCCAAAACTGGGAGGGTGATGTTTTTATCATATGTTCATGTATCTAATAAATGTTTGTACAGCACATGATTCGGTATCTTGTGGGAGCTTCATGATTTAAAGCAAAAGAAAAGGCAATAATTGTAAGACTTTAAAAATTATGGAGGAATTGAATGGAAGGTTTCACTCATGGGAATGTATTCTAGTAATATTATCTTTTTTTGTTCTCCAGTAGACAATCCTTCAAAACCCATTTGTCTAATATGCCTTTAAAGCCCTAACTAGAATGGCTGAGAAGTTGAAAATCAATTTTATGAAAAATTCTCATATTCCACAATTACTTATATCACTATAAAGGAATTCACAGCCAGGAAATTTCACAATTATTCCTGGTATGAAAATTCTGGGAAAAAATACTGCCAAGAAATTGAAACATATCAAGAAATATTATATATAACAGAAACTACTCTATGCCATAACACAACCAATAGATGCAGGTCTAAGGAATTCACAGCCAGGAAATTTCACAATTATTCCTGGTATGAAAATTCTGGGAAAAAATACTGCCAAGAAATTGAAACATATCAAGAAATATTATATATAACAGAAACTACTCTATGCCATAACACAACCAATAGATGCAGGTCTACATCCATAAAAACATGTCTCTATCTCAGTAGTTATGTATATGTTTCATTTATATAGACCCATTAACTCCATCAACAGCGGTGCATTATAAAATACAGGAGTGAAACTAGGTATTCCAATAAACAGTCAATCTTAATACAATATTATTCAGTCCATTCACTGCACGCATTTCTAAATATGTTCAAAGGCAGTAAGTAAGAAACAATATAAAGAAGGTATTTGCTGTGTCTCTGCCTTTATACTTCACTTTGTATCTGGCCTAATGAAATTTCATTGTTGCTCTGTACCACAAGAACACTAGAAGCCGTTAAACCCTAAAGCAGCTTAAATTTAGGTGGGTAAATGATGCCTCTCAAATGAGAGAGATGTGGATTTCAAAGTTCCACTCTCCCTGATAGGAAAAAGAAAAGAACAACAGACTAGGCAAATATTTTGCCATGGAATTATTTTGAAAAGTAGGAGTTTCACAACACTATAACATAGCAAGAGAGACGTTGCCATGGTATTATGTTCAAAGCCCAAATCAATATCTGTGCCCACTGCTCACATCACAGCATATGGGACCAGTCAGGAGACTGGAAGATTTTACACAAATAGGCTTATGCGGGTACTAGACAAAGATTAACACACAGTTTACCCTTTACACATTAACACTGTCCGTTATATGTTTTCCTTGTTAAAACAAAAACATCCAAAGGGTACAGCGGCTGAGCACATGTTTGAAAACTACTGAACTCCTTTTGCAGATGTAGCTCCGCATGATGTGGCCAAAGTACACAAAAGGCATGCAGCTGATGGAGAAATACAATATGTATCTTTGTTTAAATCAACAAAAGGTCACAAGAATTAGCATTTCTTTTATTCATCTTGTCCTATGCTGTATTAACAGTTTGAGTATACCAGATGACATATTTAATACATACAGACATGACTAGCAATGTTCGTACGTGTTCACATATGTTCATCTTCTCCAAGGCAACCACTGCTTCATAATCTCAGTATTAATATATATTTCTTACTTAATCCTACCATCAAAACAGATGTTGTTGGCTTTAAATGGAATACTTCTGTGTTAAACTCATTTCCATTCAAATGCCTTTATGTACATTAGTTCCATCTTCACCTTATCTATTTTTTTAAATTTCTTTTTATTTTAATCCTCAACCTTTCAACACACTCCTACATATGCAGTTTTAGCACTAAACTTCATCTTCAAAAGGTTAAATTAAAGGAAAGATTTAGGAAATTGAATATTATTACATCATGCATTTTATTCCCAAAACAGAGTTTCCTGATTTGTTTGTTCAGACTCATCCAGATTTCTGAACGCTGCAGTGAAATAATAACTACAATAAAGCAGAACTGGTAAGTAAAAAATAACTATCAATGCTGTATTAGAAAATCAAACATTTTTACCAGAATTAATAAATATGAAAGTTGTTTGAAGTAGCTGTCATAAAACACATGGTATCACAGAGAAAATATCCTGTGTAAGATGCTATTTATAGTCACTGTAGAGCCTTTTCACACAGCTGCTTAAGCATGGAAGGACAATGCTAATGTTGGGGCTCAAAGGGAGGAATGAGCAGGAAAGGTAATGATGCATTAATTATTCCAGATCAACGGAACAATGTGGACTATGAAAATGCCAAGGCTTTGCTTCCCTTCTTGCGGGAAGTTCATGCCAGACCAGAGCTAACTCAAATTCCTGACTGCCATTTAGTGGACTTAACCAAACAAATCTTAATAGTCTCAATTCTTATTTAACTTGTCTTTATCTGCAGTTTTACAATTTGAAGAAAACATCTGATATGAAAATGTCTTACTTTTGACATGGCAAAATTAAGAATTTTGAGAGATCTGATTCTAATGAGAAAGGTGAGACAATTTCTCACACTGTGCCAGCAGCCCTGTTTATAGTTGCCTACGTAGTAATTTCTAAGCAAATGGTTTACATTCTCCTTCATGAAGATCTATAACATATCATTCTTTTTATGAATGTGCATATATGACATGAAATAAAGTTAAACTCTTTTTGCTGCCAGCTGCTGTCTGATTTACCTCAAGACAGAATTAATGCAATTATTAAAAAAAAAAAATCTGTACTATAACTACTAATTGGAAAATATGCAAACATTAAAAACATTGTATCAACTACTTTTCTGTCAGAAGCTTTCTAACTTGACTTCCATGGAGGCACATAGTATGCATCAGGGACATACTGGGACATCAGGGACATCATTGAACAGGGCTCTGAGCAACCTGATCTGGTTGAAGATGTCCCTACTCCTTGCAGGGGGCTTAGACTACTCCTTGCAGGGGGCTTAGACTAGATGACCTTCCAACCCTAACCATTCTATAATGCCATTCTATGATTTTTTATATCTGAACAACACACACATTGCAAATCAAAGCAGCTTCGCAGCTTCCTAAGTTCAACAAGGCCAAGTGCAAGGTCCTGCATATGGCCTGGGACAACCCCTGGGGCTTGGGGATGAAGGGATTGAGACCAGCCCTGCCAAGAAGAACTGGGGATACTGGTGGATGAAAAGCTAGACATGAGCTGGCACTGTGCACTTGCAGCCAAAAAGTCAACCGCATCCTGGGCTACATCAAAAGAAGCGTGGCCAGCAGGTCCAGGGAGGTGATTCTGCTCCTCTACTCCACTCTGGTGAGACCTCACCTGGGGTACCGTGTCCAGCTCTGGAGCTCTCAGCATAAGAAGAACATGGACCTGTTGGAGCGAGTCCAGAGGAGGGCCACAAAGATGATCAGAGGGCTGGAGCACCTCTCCTATAAGGAAAGGCTGAGAGACCTTTAAAGGTCCCTTCCAACCCAAACTATTCCATGATTCTAAGTGAGGAAGTCTCATATGGAGTTTTCGTGTAATCCAGCACACCTTGTTGTAGGGTTTCTTCACCACTGTAATCAATTACTTTTCTAGTTTGAAGTAAGTGCATTGCTTTGATGAACATCTTTGCTTGCTGTGATGTATGTTCAAAGGTTCTTTGTACAATTGTATTATTTCAGTAAAGGCCACACTCTGAAAAAGGTGGCACAGTGATTTCCTTTCCTTCTTTGTTTCTGCAAAGTAATCCTAGGTTGCTCTGCAAATGTAAATGCATAATGTTATGTTAATGAGCTGTAGGGAGAAATTAGTTGAGCTTGTTTATAGCATATTTATGGCCTTAACTCTTTTGTACACTGGAAGCATTTATAACCTATCCATACCTATATTCATACTAAATATTAAACAATAAACAAAAAGTATTTACATGTATTGTTCAAGTCCAATCCCCCTCCTCAAATCAGGGTCACCTAGATCAGGTTGCTCAACACTGCATCCATTTAAATTTTGGGTGCCTTCAAGGATGAAGACTCCATAAGTTCTCTGAGCAACATGCTCCAGTGCTGAGCCACACCGACAGGAATAAAAGGTTTTTCTGGTATTTCAGTAGGGTTTCCTGAATTTCAGGTTTTTTGCCATTGCCAGTTGTCTTGTCACTGGGCACCACTGACTTGCACTGTGTCTTCTTTACACCTTGCTATCAGGTATTTACACATATTGATGAGATTCCACCCCAGCCTTCTCTTCCCCAGGCTGACAGTCCCAGCTCTTACAACCTCTCCTTGTATGTTAGATGCCCCTTAATCATCTTAGTAGCTCTTTGCCGAACCTGCTCCAGTGCATCCATGTCTCTCTTGCACTGGGGAACCCAGAACTGGACCTAGCACACCAGATGCACCTTGCCAGGGCTGAGCAGAGGGGAAGGATCACCTCCCTTGATCTACTGGTGATACTCGGCCTAATGTAGGCTAGGAGGTTTTTTTGCGTTCCTTGCTGCAAGGGCACAGTTCTGGCACATATTTGTCCACCATTATTAAAATCATTGTGAAATCTGTTGAATCTGCTCTTTGGTCTTAAATAAATTGTTTGATTTATTTCAGATCACAGTCTAAATGTGTGCTATGCATCTCCCTTTCCATATGACATTCTAAAATTCCAAGTCCTCATTTATTTCACAATAATAATTCTTTATTAGGTTTTCTGTGTTGTTATTTAAAATGACATACTGATGACCTTATTGAATACCTAAGTATGTTACCATATTTGATGTGGCTGTGGATTCTGTTTTTATATGATTTCTGAAATGTCTTGGAAGACATTTATATGGCTTCACATAAAAATTTTTGCAATGCATTATAGGTTTACCATCCCAGCAAAAGTATGTCAGGAGGTTTTGAGTTTCATAACATAGTCAAAGATATAATTTTTCCAGTAGCAAGAAAGGCTTTCAGAAAATGGATGTTTATTTATGCATGTTTGAATAGCAGAAATATAAAATGGAAGAGAGATAGCTAGTTATTTATATAATCTTAGAGGAATGAACCTATTAGTAAGATTTCCAAACATTCCATGATATAATGTCAATTTGAATTTAGCTCAGTAATTACATTGAGGATTTCAGTTTCTTCCTACTGGTCATGTGAAATAAACACTTATACAAACAGGAACTAATTTGTAGCTCTTGGCAAATGGATTCAGCATGTGCAGGTAATGCCTGATCTCCACATAGATTTGTACTAAATATTTCAGTTAGAGCTTTTAATTTGGACAGAAGCATGAGTGTGGCTGCATTCATAAAAAATAAAGGTGCTTATACCAGTATAATATGCTCCTTTTACCATGTTGCACAGATGAGTGCATTAAAACCCTGAATGTTCATTTGTGTCGTGGTTTAGCCCCACTCGGGACCAGACTACGCAGTCTCTCTCTCACTCCCCCCACCCTCCAAGGGAATAGGGAGAGATAATAGAAGAAAAAAGGCTCAAGGTTTGAGATAACGACAGGGAGAGATCCTTAAAGTTACCGTTATGAGCAAAACAGACTCAACTTGGGGAAAACTATTCATTTATTATTAAAACGAAAGCAGGATAATGAGAAAGAGAACAAGATAACCTCCCCCACCCCTCCCTCTTCCCAGGCCTAACATTATCTCTACCGTCTTCCTCCCTCGAACAGCACGGGGGGAAGAGGGAATGGGGGTTATGGTCAGTTCATCACACATTGTTTTCTGCCACTCCTTCCTCCTCAAGGGAAGAACTCCTCACATTCCTCCCCTGCTCCAGTGTGGGGTCCCTCCCATGGGATATAGTCCTTCATCAACTGCTCCAGCGTGGGTCCTTTTCCATGAGGTGCAGTCCCTCAGGAACAGGCTGCCCCAGCGTGGGCCCTTCACAGGCCACAGCCTCCTTCAGGCATCTGCCTGCCCTGGCATAGGGTCCTCCACGGGCTGCAGGTGGATCTCTGCTCCTCCATGGACCTCCATGGGCTGCAGGGGGACAGCCTGCTCCACCGTGGTCATCACCACAGGCTGCAGGGGAATCTCTGCCAGGAGCCGCGTTACTCCTCCCCCTCCTTCTTCACTGACCTTGCATCTGCAGCCATTCCTCTCACAAAAAAAATACTCTTCACAATTGGCTCAGGCAGATACCTCTCAGGTTCTCTTCACATCTCTCCACTTCTTGCAGCCAGGCTGGGTTGAGTCAGGCCCAGACAGCCGCCTGGCAGGAGGCCAGAGGTTGAAGCCTGCAAGGCCCACAAGACCTGCGCCTCCCCCTTTCTGCCCCCACTCCAGATTCTTCACATCTTCTTTTCTCTTTTTTTTTTCTGTTTTCTTAAATACGATATCGCAGAGGTGTTATCATGGAACATTCTACTACCAATTGGCTCGGCCTTGGCCAGCAGTGGGTCCATCGTAGGCCCAGCTGAGTCCACTGAACAAAGGGGAGCAACTTCTAGCAGTTTCCTACAGAAGCTGCCACTGTAGCCCCCCCTTGCTAAATAAAACCAGAACAATTTGTAAATCAAGATTCATCTGAGGAGCTCAGCTACAAAGCCCATAATATATTATTGTCAATCAACAAGCAAATGTAGTATATCTTGTAGTTGTAAACACTGTAAATTATCAAAAATAACATCCAGTAATTGACTGTAAACTTCTAATAGTTAAAATACTTCACAAACAAGCTACTGGCTTAAATTTTAAGTATTAGCTATGGTCTTCGCTTTCGTATAAAACTACTTTATGACACATTTTTATAGATATTTTTAAATAACTGCTGTTATTTCAATAGCTACGTTTAAGGTTACATTGACTATGCCTGAAATAAAGATTTCTGGGTTGGCTTTGTATTTTTATCAACTAATATCGGCAGTTACATATCGTTAAGAAATTAAGAACTTGATTCTGGTAGTTTTATGTCATTTTTGTTGTTGTTACTCAATTTCTGATTCAATTTCATGTATTTCATAACACAAAGCATAGAAAATAATTTAAAAGCATTAACTTATATGGAAAAGTGAGGTTTCCAACTCATTTATTAATTTCATCTTAAGTGATAAGTGTCATTTATTTATCTCTTTTTTTTTAAGTTCTTATGTTTATAAAGTTAAAACATAATCAAAAACATATTCCTTTTCTTTTCAGCTGGATATTAGTCAAAAAAAAGCACATTAGTAGTATTTATCAAATAAGATAATTAACAAGACTCCAGCATTTTGAAATATATCAAAAAGCATGAGTTTTATCTGTATGGTTATAATCCTTTAAGGAAGTAGACAACATTTCTGTTACACTAGAATTATACAGTTCTATAAGAAGTACAATTTACATTTCTGGGTGTCTGGTCTGATTTTAATTGATTGCACTAGCTTTTTAAGAAGCCTTTTACAGTTTGAGTGTAAGCCTATAACAATTTCTTTCCAAATGTATAGATGTTTGTTCTGCTTGATGAGTTAATAATCAAACGAATAGGGTAGACAGTCAGTCCTCCATATACTGTGTTGCCAAAGTTGCAAGAGGCATGGGAGGGGTTCACATATTTTTGTTTTTACTGCCAGCTGCCGTACTGCTGTGATGTTTAAAGACAGTGCCAAACACAGGGTTTTAAAGGTTCTCTTATAATTGTATCAGATAGAGAAAGGGCAGGGCATGCTTTAACATTGAATCCTTCCTTATTCATTTAGAGCCTGTCTCAAGCCTTGAGAAGTTTAACACCTTGCAGAACTGCCTTCCTAGCAAGGCCTGTACTGCCCTCGCTGTACACACTCGTGCTCATGTTCTCATTCTTCCAGTAGACTGTAATTTTTTAAAACGTGTTATTGGTTCTCAGGCATGGCATAAACCCCATATTCCCCAAGTTATCTAGTGACTTTTAAAAAATTATTTAAATAATAATACTCATATCCTCATTGAGCACTAGCTTTGCTTTGTTTCTTTAAAAGCATTAAATATCTAAGGTGAAACACTAGCAGCTTACAGTTCCTCAGTTATCTGACTTACCCAGAACAATGGTTTAAAAAAATGTACCATTGCGATGCCTAAGATGTAGGCTGTGGTAATGTTGAGCACGACAGTAGGAATTTGATCAAGGAAGGGCAGGCTGGAGAGATAGAAAGCCTTTCTAGCCTTTCTGAGTAGGTATCTGGGACTGGATTCCTAGAATCCCTTGCCCTTAGCTTCCTAGGCAGCTATTTCCCACCCTTCTTCACTAGATGTTTTCCACTAGATAATTTTCTTTACTTCAAAACCTTTCTTTCAGTCATAGATGTTTTCTAAGTGACAGGAAGCTCTCTGACTCTTAGCGTTAAAGGCAATCTAAAACCCAGTCATCACCTCTCTCACCTCTCATTTACTGTAACATCCTCCCACGTGCTCTGACAAATCTTTTCACAAAAACTGCATACTTTCTAGGCATTCTCATAAATCAAGAAATTGCACTGTACAAGTTCCTTATTCTTTTTTTAAAATGTCTTCAGTGACTTCCCTTTTCTACTTTGTGAAGCAGTGAAGCAGTCTTCACTTTTATGATCCTACTTATGCTACTAAACCAAGCATTTTTACTCTCATATACGGCTAAAGCATTAACTTCCATTTCTATTCTGTCAATACTACTAACTTCAATTGCTATGTCTCACATTTTCAAGGAACATATTATGTTCTCTCCTAGCCTGCCTGCTGTTTTTGAAAAGACAGACAGAGCTGTTTGTTTTAGTGTCTTCCTCCAAATCTCGTCATGGAATTCTTGACATCTTGAACAACTCGCACAATATGAGCTCTAGCAATAGATTTTCATAACTGTTTTCGTATGCTCTGCTTTGATATATTTTCCCCAAGTACATGACATTTTTTGTGCATGTACTGCTGTTGTGCTGGATGAGCAAACTAATCTAGCCCCTGACCTAGCATGGGCTGATGTGATGTTGTGCTGTAAAAATGCTTTTTGGGAAATCTCTGAGCCTGATGTTCATTCAGTTTCTTGCCCTCTAAGCTAGTTTGACATTTCTGGCAGCCAATCTATCTATCTTGAATTATTTTGTATACACAGCTACTGCAGTAATTACTGCCTTTCTAATTTAGCGCATAAAGAGAGATCATACAGAAATCACATTATAAAAAAAAAAACCCTTGGATATGGAAAACTTTCTTCTACTTGCTGAACACTTCAGTTTCTTGGTAACACATTAAGTATGTGACCTGAAAACTGTCTTTTAATTACCACATGGAAACGTAGACATTTGGGGCATTTCTCTAGCTTTGTTTTCCACCTGTTGTTCTCAGTAGAAGTTAAGGAAATGCAGTAAACTACATATAGCAAAGTACACATGTTGTGGTAACTGTGTTTGAATGGCCTTCTAAATTCATTTCCTGATAATCCATTCTCAGGTGTGAGATTAATTAGTTTTCATAGCAACTTGAATAGTGTCTTGCAGAGTATGAAGAGATAGTAACAAAAATGAGGCTTGGGTTGCTTTTTGAAAAGCTATTTTTGAATGAACAGGGTGATGTATGTCTGAGAGAGATCATATTCCTGCCTCCTTTTCAAAAACAGATTAAAACCACCTAGGAGTCTCTTTGCACTTTGATGCCACTGTGCTCTGTGCAGAAGAGTAGAGCATAAGCCACGGGCTGTGGAAAAGAACAAATGTAATTACGTGAAGGGAAATGGAAGAGAAAGCACCACAGCAGTAAAAGGAAGTGTTAGTGCACATCTCAGTGAAAAAAATCATAAATGTAATATGATTTGGTTTGACCCTACCATGGAATAATGCAACGTTGTATTTAACTATCTCACATTTTCTTAAACGAGCATATCAGCTTCTCTTACACACGGAATAAGGTACCCAAAGCATATACTCAGTCTTCTGTCAGCTGGCCACTTAGTAAGATAGATCCTTTACAGTATGTTACTGCGAGTTGTGACAGCTCTTCCAACTTTTTATGTGTAGTTGAGTACTGGTTTTTCGTAAGGATAGATTTTCTGAAACGGTGGACTGCTAAAACTTTAAAAAGTGGAAGTCCTCAAACTTCTATGAAAGCTTTCATGAAAATTGAAGGCAAGGTTCAAAAACTGTCAATTTATGAATCACAGAGAAAAAATATTTCATAAATACTCCCTTAAGTTTCAGCAAGAAGACTGAGGTGCTAACTCGGGATTTCTAACAAGGTAAATGTCTACAAAGAGCTTTTTCCTATGGGCAACATTTTATCTTTTATGCAGTTGGTCATATTACAAACAGGGGGGGGTAAAGGGCTATGTTGCAACAAAATTCTTAAGAGCAACTGTAGTGACCTGATAGCAAATGCAGAGCGGTTTGAAGGAGCAGAGCACACGTGTCCCTTACAGCCCAGTGAGCCCTGCTGCCTCCAGAGGTGAAGCACTGAGCCATCGTTCTACTACTTCCTCCTGCATTTGGAGGATTGGCACGTACTGCTCTAGCTAGCAACACTGTCTCTAATTGCAAATATATTTTGCCAAGGTTATGGGTATTGACGTTGAGCCTTTTTTTGCTGTCTTGCAAGATGTGTCATTTAGATTCTTGAATGGAATGATGAAGAGTCCATTCAGTCAACAAAACCAGAGTTAGAAATCCCGGGTTAGCTTGTCACAATACTTCTATTTCAACCTATGATACTCAGGATTATATTCAGCCAAGCTGATCTTTGGGACACAGTGGGTGCGCTCAGATCTTAAAGCATTCCAGCATCTCTGAAGAGTCCAGATTGTTCTTAACATTCATGCCAAGTTATCAATAGTTTAGAAAACAGTTGCCAAAGGTCATTCCAACTACAGATGTTTAGCAACACAGAGGGGTTTATTGGTCTTTTCCTTTGCATAGGACTTTAAAAAATATTAATAGATCGTGGAAATAAAGACCATGACAGATGTTGATCTTGACTTGGCCAAAGGTTGAGGGGAGGAGGGGTTCAGAGCTGGGTTGAGGGTGACAGGCTCCACTGTAATGCTATTGTGAGGTCTCTGTGTGGTAATACTGTTCTCATGGTGTGCCTTTGACCTGGCACTCTGCTTGTCTCTCGACAACTTAGGGAAGCTGGCTCAGCTGGTTGGGAAAGCGCTCGTTAGGCATGGCGGTTTAGGTGGCACAAATTTCACAGCTCCAAAAATATCTGGAGCCCTCCCAGAAATGCAGGTATCATATTCAAACAAATCACTAATCCCAGAGGCCAGCTCTGGCTGCTTTTATGAAGTACTGTGAATCATGATCTTTAGGAAAACTAAATGGCTGCTGTCCAATTTAGCAGCTGGATTATATTAGTTCACATTTTTAAGGACAAAGGTTATAATAACAAGATCTTCTGTTACTCAATTTACTCAATTAGGTAACTTAGTTACCTTAATGGTTCTGTAACAGTTTGCTGGTAGTAGGAGCAATATAATTTATTTCTTCTAGGTAATACCAAACAAGGGAATTCCGTACATGAAGGCAGCTGGGACAAGAGCTGGGGCAAAATAAGCACACTGTTGCTGCGAAGCAAGGAGCAATGACAACAGACATTAATGATAGGGATGAAGTCTGAGTCAGAGTTCTTCAGGGCCTTGAAAGCACAAGCAGAAAGTCTGAACCCAATACAGCAGGCAAAAGAAAACAGAGAACCCAAAGACAAGAGTATGTCTTAATACACACACGCACATACATGATGTACATATGTTTACACAGATTAAGGACTGGAACAATGGATTTTTCCCATCTACCCAACACTCCACAACATATCTTTTCTACGGGATAACATTTATGACTCTCTAGTAACAAATTAATTGAGAAGAAAATTGAGTCCAGCGTTTCAGTCATTAAGGTTGCTCTTATTTCTGCTGCAGGGTGATATATCTTAGTATTGATAAATTTTAGCTGCATGTGACTCACATTACATAGCAGAAATTGGCTTACATGCTGTAAAAGTGGTTAAACATTTTTTAAGTGACAAGCTATGTTATCTACAGAGCTGAAATTTTCTAGAAAGCAGATATCTTGATATGTCTAATATCCATAATGTTTAGTGGCTGCTTTTTCATACAAACAAATTCCACTTAGTGGCAGAATGAGAGGGAGAAGGCTAGTGGGGTACTGTGAAGTGTGAAAAAGGGCTCTGTGTTTGTTTTTTCCCAGCCTGAACTTTCTTTCAATTCCTTACCCCACTGCTCCCACAACTTGGGCCAAGGAAAGTGCATGCAGCCGTAGGAGCTGCCAAGAGCCCTTATCAAAGTTTGTGGCAGCTTTCCAAGCGATTTATGGAGGCGCAAAGGCTCTTCCCCCCGCTTCCAGGGGAGCTGTAGCTGCCCCGGGACCATTTCCCTGGGGACCACCAGGCGGGAGCCGGTCCTTGCCCGGCTGAAGAGTGGAGTGAAGCTGGTCTCCTCTCTGGCCCTTGGTCTTTGGGGTTGGTCTCGGTCGGGAGAAGGATGCAGTGACCTGCTCCACCCCCTGCTCCCCCCGCCCAGGCAGCTGCGGGCCGCTCTCTGTCGCCGGAGAGGGGAGCGAGGGGGAATGAGCCGCGGCGGCGGGAGGAGGAGGAGGAGAAGAGGAGAAGAGAAGGAGGAGGAGGAGGA
>JAAGAY010003585.1:0-10428 GCA_011801015.1 Ardeotis arabs
AATAAAAAAAAAAAAAAAAAAAAAAAAAACCACAAAAAACCCCACCAAACTTATTTTCATGTGTAATATGAAAAGGCTGTGTTACCAGGCTCAGATCTGGACTATATTGATGACTTTTGGGAAATTTATGCTATGCAGTATGTAGGAAGTGGTTACATGGGACAAAAACCTGAATAACCAGACTTTGCAGCATGTTTGTCTTTGAAGATACTATTAGTTCAGATTCCCTAATCTTACATCAGTTGTTCTAATTGGGGATGATTTGAGCTGCTTGCAAAGTTACACCCGACCACAACCATAACCTTCCACAGTGGTTTGAGTGGGAAGAATGAAACAGGGAACTGTATGAATTCTAAGACAAGATGCTAAAAATTTGGGCCAAGATTGTGCAGACTCAGCCCCAGAACAAGCAGGAAGTAATTTTCTTAACAAAGTGGGGAACTTCGTTGTTGTGAATTAAAATTCCCTTGCAAGTTCTCTGTGCCAGAAGTGAATTCACTAAGTCAGCTAACACTACTAGGATGTGGGAAGGAGAGAAGAATCTTTTCCTCAAGAATGTGAAATGTGGCTGTGTAGAAAAGGAGCTTTGTGCTGCCCATTCACAGTGTGACTTGATATCTTTTGGACTATGCAGTGGCCTTTGGTTGACTTTATTGATTAACATGACGTTTTCTTTTGTGCTTTGGTATTTATGTGATCGTAAAGATGTATCATACAAGTACAATTCAGCTGCAGTAAACAAAGCTCTATTGCACTAGTCTGAAACGTCAAAATACTATTTTCTTTTCAGAATGGGCATAAGTACCACAGATTAGATTATGGTTTCCTGTTAAGGTTTTAAAAATATGAACTTAGTACATCATTACTATGATTCAGAATTTCAACGAAATGCATTTTATGTGTGATTTACCTGACCCATGTTGGATATCTCATCTAGACTGAGACAAATTGCACCCTACAGCTACCTATTTCAGTTATGGCTGTAAAGAGAATTGCACCAGTAGCTCAGATGTGCAGTGCTGAGCCCTGCTGTTGCACTTGCAGTTGCTACCAGAGGAATTCACATAATGTGGCAAGAAGTACAGAAAACCTTTCGATCTCACTTAAAAGTGACAGTTCCATTAAATTCTCTAGCTGATTTAAATAATCAGTAAATTGGTAACATCATAGTCAATTCTTGTCTCTAAAAACACTTGTGCACTTAACATGTAAACACTTGTCTTATTTTTATTGTCTAGATCACACAAGAAATTTCTGATAATACAAGGATATTCAGGCTTCTGGGATCTGACAGGTATGAAGAGAAGTGAACATGGCATGCTAAAATAGAAGAATAATGTGTATTCCTCCTACCTTGTAAAAGTTCTTTTTGCTTATTTCTTGTGATTCCTTTTTTAGCCGTCTTACTCATTCCTTTGTGTACATGTCTACCTTTCAGCCCTTCAATTTTTACTTCTCTTTCTTAAAAAAAAAAAAAAATCCTTCTAAAAGTGTTTGTGGGTTTCTAAAAGTACTCAGCCATGCTAGCAAGCTCCTATTTGGCTACAGTCATAGTCCCCAGGAGTGTCTTTGTTTTTGTGCTGTAATTTTTTTGTTTAACTTGATGACATCTTTACTTTAAGATGCTTTGCTATAGTAGCTCATGAAGATCTACTTCTTAAGAAAAATGCAAAAAAAAAAAAATTTAAAAATTTAAATATCTCACTTTCAGCAGTTGTCTTTCCAAGAGCTCTTGATAAATTCCAGCGTAGCTGTTCTTTGATGTCTGCAGGACACTAACACCATCTCTGTCTGACCCATCAGCTTGTCAAGTCAGTAACTGTTATTTTAGGAGCGTCACTGACTTCCTCAACTTTCTCTACTCTGCTGTCAAACTTTGTTCTTCTGTAGTAGGCATGAAAACAGTAGATGTTTTGTTTTCTGGGGAGTGCATGCTGACATCATATTTCTACCAGTAATGTATTCATATGAAGTGCAAAGATAGACTTTAATTTCTTCTTTTGAGAATTGCCTCTGTCTTATGCCACTCGCAGTAAACTCACTCTCTTGTGCCGTCTTAAAACTATTGAAAAAGCTCACCATCAGCCAAAGGCTTTCCCCATATTCTGCTTCTCAAGTCTTGATGCACAGTCCTGTAAATACCCGTAACATCAACAGCAGTGAATTGTGCTGTGGCTTTATTGGCTAGCTACCAGCAATTTTTGCTGGCAAGGGGTTGAGGATTCTGCCTTACAGGCAATATCTGATAGCTTTTTGGTTATGGGTAGTTGCGAGTAATGCTCATCTCTGATGTGAGGGTTTTACTCTTTGTTTCAGTCAGGTGTGCACAGAGCTCAGCTTTATTATATCATTTATCTTAGTTGTTGAGAGACAGCACGGCTCAATTTAAAAATTAGTTCGCCTTCCAGCATGACATTGCAAATCATTGCCTTGGAAAAATAACGTCCTCTTCCCCAAATATGGTGCCATCTATTTCTGGTTTGCACTAATAGTCTCCCAAGTCTGAGACAATGTTTAAAGACTTTGCACTGCGATAAACATTAATTCAATTTTTTTCAGATACTACTTTGCTTGCAGCTCTCATATTTTGTGCTTGAGCTGTGCAACCTTTTTCTCACAACACGTGTCACTTCCTAGGCAGTTCATAGGAACTGAGGTTCTAAGAAGCCAAAAAACTGACATAAGTCTGATAAGAGCCTGTGTGTTGCTTTCTCCTGGTGAGCAGCGAATGCCTTATGGCATGAGGTGTCATTCCCAATATGGAGCATATTGAGCAGAGGGTAGGTTTTCTGAGCGATAGTTCTGAAGCAAGCATCCTTCCCTTGGGTGAATACACAATAAATGGATTTGAATTTCCCACAATCTATTTTCACTCCAGGGTGTTTGTGGAGATTTCAATCACGAACATCCTGGTCCAATTAGCAGTTTTAACAGTTCTTGCCTGATTAAAAAATATCAAATAGTTTGTGAAACAGAACTGTGACTGCTAATTTCTCTAATTTGAAGAGAAAGGTCTGATCTAGGACATCCCTTATGGACTTTGCAGTTGTAGTGTAGGTCCAGCTAACCAAGTTTCCTATCTCCAATGCTGGTCAAAAGTGAGTGGAAAGAAAAGAGTAAGAGAGAACATTCTGCACATAGCAGTCTTTTCCTTGAGGACTCTCTCAGCCTTCAAGTCTTTGTCTCTGGGACTTTCAGAGCTGGTGGAAGTTTCTGTGGATTTAGGTTACACGGGCTCAGGGAAAGCCTAGAAATGCTCACAGAAGAGTCAGCTTTGGTCATCTGTCATGTCCAGTGGCAAAAGGCAGACTAACAACTTCCAGAACTGGAGCCTGATTAATGGATTAGCTTTGCAGAGCTCCAGGGAAGCACAAGCCCAGGCGGTAGGGGAGTGATGGACCCTCTTCAGAAGCCCCCACTGAAAGGACAAGAGGCAACAGGCATACATTGCAGCAAGGGAAATTTCAACTAGAAAAAAAGGGGGAAAACATCAGGGTGAGAGTGGTTGAACACTGCAGTAGGAGCCCCGAGAGTCTGTGGGAAATCCTTGGAGACCTTGCCTGGACAAGACTCTGAGCCAGCTCTGAGGCTGGCCTTGCTTTGAGCAGCTTTTGGACTAGAGGTACCCAGGGAAAGAGAAGCGACCACCAGTCAGATGGATCCTAGGAAAGAATATTTACAGTTATATCCAAAGATGTTTTTAAATGCAGGCTTATTTGATGTTGTGGCTTTTTTTTCCTTCATTTTAGGGTTGTGGTGCTGGAGAGTAGGCCGACGGATAACCCAACAGCCAACAGCAATTTATATATCCTGGCAGGGCACGAGAACAGTTACTGAGAACAGCACGTGGCAGGCAGCTCACCGTGACAAGAGAACACTCTTGCTGCAGCGGCATTCGTGGCTGGCTGAAATTGCACAAAAGCCGCGGTAGCTCAACTTCAGTTACTTTATAATTTATTGTGGCTGAGACGAAGATGAGAATTGTTTGTGGTATGGACACATAAGCATTATGATACCACAGAAGTGCTTAATTTACTGTTATGTAATCTTTGTACATATGCAGTATTTTTCAGTGAAACTTCTTGCTGAAGACCTACACTGACTTTTTGTAGATAGTGGTCCTCCTGTTAAGTACAAGTGTCTTACCTGTACAGCTGTAAAAGTCACTGAGGATGCAAAAATGAAATCGGGGTACTATTTTAAGGACTTCTCATGTTTATTATAAAGTGGAATGCTAGCAACAAATATAGTACATTTAACAACACTATTGTATTTTATGTAATTTACTAATACAAATAAATCTTAACTTTTAGAAACTGTAACCAAGGCTGTAATAAGATTACAATCTTGTTTTAATTTTGGTGCAACACACTGGTGTTCATGTTTGCACAATGTATTGAGATGTGATGTATTTAGTCACAAAGGTAAGCTGTGACTTTGTGGATATGACTTGGGCTTCAAAGTTCCTCCTTTTTTTTTTTAGTTGGGTAGTTTTCTTTGTGAAACAAACCAATTAAACACCTGTATTTTTATATTTAATTAAAACTCTCCTTACAATTACTTCTTTATGCTTGAAAACAATATTTTCTGGATGAGTGTCAGTCCCAGATTAGTGGTACCTGGCTGCAGCACTGCAATAGGTGTTTGAATTATTCATGTATATGATGATAAAGATTAGTATCACCTTTTATTTTACTAAATAGTTTCATATCACAATGAAAAGGAGCAACATTCCACATTGTGGAAATGGCTCAAAGATGTTGCCATTTTGAGTTTTTTGGCCTTATAACCATTTTCACAGTTTTCTTGATTTAGGATGTTAACACATGGCCAAAATAATTTAGTTACTACCTCATTCAAACAATACAATGGTTACTACGCATCACAGGCACTTAGTTTTGATCAGAAGTATTTTTGATTGCTGTTTTCCAATGGAGTATGTAAATGCCAAGTTTTAGCAAAATGCACACATTTGACTCCTTTTTTTTTTTTGTATATGTTCTTTATATTTTGTTGTGATAATACACACTAAAACCAAGCTAAATTTAAAATGATTTATGGCCTGCATTATTGTTGTGATTGGTAATGCTTTGAAATATGTTTCTTAATGTATATAATGTAAAATAAACTTTTTTAACATGTTGTTGTACAATTAGATTACCACCTGCACTAATTTTCCACATAAGAGTAAAATGGAACATACTGAGTTTTGAATTCTGCTATTAAATGCTTGTGCCAAACACAGAAGCTGGGCATTTCTGAATGTATGAATGATCAGACTGATGGAGCTCAACTCAATTTAGGTAAGCACTTGAGGGTAGACATTATTACCCTTTTGGCCTTTAGGCAATGGATATATGTATCTGAGATAAGTCTTTCCAAATTCCAGCTTGTTTTATTTATTCCCTCCCTCACCTTCTTTTCCATCTTTAATTGCAAACCTGATTTTTTTTTCTCAGCGGGGCTTTTTTTCTGCCTATCTCATGCATGCTGCCTCTACTGGCCCCTCATGCTGAACCTCAGATCCACTCTGTGGAAGAGGTGGTAATGCAAGCCCCACTGCTGAGAAGCTGAATTCTCAGAAAAGGCAAGATCTTGCATGTATTTTCACAGCATGCGTGTGCTGCTGCCCAAGGGGCATTTCCATCCTGCCACCCATGGACTATTCCTCACTTTGACGTGCAAAAAGTAGCTAAATTTTAACCAAGTGCACTGTAGCTGATGTGCCATAAACATGCTTCCTCCTGTGGGATTTCTGCAGCTGTGGCCAAGCATCTTGCTGTTTAGTGCTGTCAGGCTGTTGTTGAATTACAGGCATCAGGAGCTAAGGGCTATGGATTTTTTTTCTGGTTGAGCATTTTTAGTAGAAAAGGATGGATGCCAGCATGCAGCTGGAAGAGCTAAAATTAAAAAGGACAGGGTAATGGCACGTGGGAAGAAAGGGAACATTGTGCTAGGGCAGGCTTGTTTCAAATCTATTGGTATAGCCAGGACAGCTTTGTTTTCCACATGCTGCTCTCCTGCCTGAAAGACAAGGAAGAAGCAAAGGGTTCCTGCTTTTTGAGGAATTGTCCTGTTGCAGGCTTTGGGGTCTGTGCTGCAAAACTGCCTCTTCTCCATCCTGAGCCGCTCAGCTTCACTTACCCTCAGCTGAGCCCAGGAGCCTGGATGTCTGATAGAACAAGATATCCCTTGCTAGACCTGCAGTTGCCATGAACTGAAAGTTTCTTTGAGCTATGCTTGGTGGGAGCTTCCACCACCCCCATCCTGACGCAAGATTGGGATCAGTGTGTGGCTGACTTGACAGTAGCACAGTCGGAGCCATGAAACTGAATCTAGGTGTGACAAAGTTCCAGCAAGGCTTCTGCCTACAGCAAGTTGACACAGCTTCTCTAACAACTTGTGTGGCTTCCCTTTTTCTGTCTCCCCCCAGCCCCTTCTGCTCTGGCTGCTATTGCTGGCTTCTAGCTAGTGGTCCTAGCTGCTAACAGGTGGAAATTGTTGTGGTGTGGCCATGAGACATTCACCAGCCTGGCAGCAAAGTTTGATCAGTGCCGGGGCTGAACTTGGGTCTCAGTCCAAACTGAATTTTCTTAAACAGAACAAAGCATTGTGGTTGTTTGGGTCTGTGGCAGAAGTGCTTCTGGAAGCTGGGAGGACAGGGGAACGAACACTGGTTTTATCCTGTTCTTGCAAATCTCTCCATGTGGTACTGCCTGCCCCTGTCAGAAACAGGATCCGGTGACCTGAAAAAGAGGGGGTTCACCTTCAAGTTCTGCATCCCACTGCCCTTTACTGAAACCAAGAGCTGTGCAAGGCAAAGAACATGTCGCTGGCTGCCCATTCCTTGTAGCTGGGAGCTTGAGATGGGGCTGGGGGAACCTAGCAATGCTGTGAGCAGTGATGGGGATGGATGCATCCCCCAGGCAAGGGGGGGGTTCTTACACTCCGCAGAGTTTGACTTTAGCAATAGCATTGCTGTTTTTTTTAAGGAATCTACGTGAAAAGGTGGGGAAAAAGGCTGGTAAAACCAGGGAGTGTGCCAAAACCTCTTGCTTCCCTCAAGGAAACACTCCAGGTTGATCTAAAACATGGCTTATAGGTAGTCATGTTCCAGGCCTGTGTCATCTGTTGAGGAGTGTAGAAGAAGCCAGGGGAATGTGTCTGGAGAGGGGGATGTGGACCCTGGTGGGCTCTCAAGTCCTCACTGTGGATGGCAATGCTGGGCTCGCTGTTTGCTCAGCATCACCCTCTACAATACAGCTGCATTACTGTTGCTAGCGGTCTTCTACCCTCCTTGGGCAGCACCTCCTTGGGTGTAGATTTTCCCTTTGGACCTAATTTAAATCCAACATGTTCAAATTCAGGTCCCCCTTGCATTGCTCTGACAGGCAGCTACTCCTAGCAGCGTCTTGCAGGCTGAATACAGGAGCATATCACCAGTGCCTGGTGGCACCTCTTCACATTCCCCGTGGCAGCTGCTGGGGGTAAAGGGGTGCTGCCACTATTTGTAAGCCCCTGTTGCTCAGCTAGCCCTTGGAACAGTATGGTGAAGGGCTGCCATGACCCTCCACCTCATGCTTCTCTGCCTCCTCCAGCAGCACTGGCGGATCCCGAGTGTCCCCACCCACCCACAGACATGACACCTCCATAGGGCCAGTCAGTACTCCACTGCCTGCAGCCTTTGGTTTCTGCACCTTCTGACAGCAATGGCAGTGACTCTCATCTTCACTTCTTGAGGGTCATCCCACTGCCTGGCTGCATCCCACTGCACCTCCCCGTGCCACTGAGCTTCCTCTATCCCCTCATGATTCAACTCCTCTGTTACTATGTCCCTACAAAAGCAGCCCCCGGCTTTCAACTCTGTCCTCTTCCCTGCAAGAGCTTGCACCGTAACAAGCACCCAGACGGCTGCAGTCCTTCCTTCAGGTCCCTGAACACCTCCCCTTGCAGATGTGCACATCCATATGCGGTAACCACCAGTGCCTCTGCTTGACTGCACCTGTGCCCCTGCCATGGATAGGGCACAAAGCCAGCGGCCTGAGACAGCACCGCTGGGTGAACAGCATCCGATTGCTTTCAGTTGCACGTTGCCCTTCAGTCCCCGTGGGACTTTTCTTATCCCACCATACAGGCTGTTTTGTTTCCCGTGAGCACTGAAGCAACAGCTCCTCAGACAGCCCTGGAGACCATTATGTCTTGTTCAGTTGCTTTCCAAGCAAAGCCGCACCCTCCCATGCGGCACGTGAAGTGAGTGAGTAGGATCAGGCAGAGGCCAGTGAGGAACCTGGGCTGCCCCTTCGGCACCGATAAACCCAGGGTGTCTCCAGGCAGAAGGCACTGACAAAGCACTGACAGCCAGGAGAGGAAGGCTACCAGCTGGTGCTGGTGGCTCCAGGTGGCGGGACAGCTCAGGCCTGGACTGTCCTGTGGCCGTACTGAATGTTTGATCCAACTGAACACAGCACCTGCAATCTCATGTTACCCAATGCCGCTTTGTTTGGAGGAAAGAGATGCTGTAGACCCTTCACTGGTATTTAGGAGTCCTGGCACCTTCATCTCCAAATGGTGGGACTGGAGAGCAGCGCACTGCTGCAGTTTTACACCCAGTGTTGCACGTACTTGGGAGCAGCTGAAACTCCAACAGACTGATTTTCCATCACAAGGCAGCGAGTGCAACAGCTCCACAGTCTATGAGATGCTGCGACGGTGTCTCTGAATGTACAGGCAGGCTGCTAGACCAAGCAAATAGCTCTGAGACATGAATATTCCTGGCCTTTCATCCTTGTTCCAGCATGCTCAAAGCAAAAGTCTGGCTCCTTCAGACAGCAGTATCTGTCTGGAGGAAAAACACCTGAGGCAGAGCTGCGGGGTGAAGACAGCTCTTTCTAAGAGGCTTCATCCATTACCTGCTAAAGTACTGCTCAGCTCTGGTCTCAAGAACATCCTCTGTCCTCAGAGCGCTTCACAAACACTAATTAAGTGAGCCTCCCAACATGCATACCATTCCTGATAGATGTCTGCACAACCAGCCCTGAAGACAAAGGGAGACTCAGCAGTCTCTGTCCAAGCAATCTGTGCATGTGCTTCGCTCTCCTCCCAGGTGGGAAGCTAGTCCCAAACCTTCCTTCCGGTGAGCACTGAAGGTTTTCATACATCTGTCTCCCTCCCTGTGCTCTCCAACAGCAGTTCGCCTGGTGGTCCTCAGGCTTTCCCTGGCCCCTTGCCTTGCAAAGCAGAGCACAATGATTTGCTTTTCATTGGCAGCATTGTCTTCCTCCTTCCTCCCTGCCAGGCCCCACAGACCACCATGGACTTTATCCTGTTTAAACCACTGGGCTTTATTTGCATTCCAACTTTGCTTTCTCTGGCCTTTTTTCTAAGAACCAAGCTTACTTTTCAACCGTGAGGCTGTTCTTGCACTGCTGTTTATCTCTGACTGTGAGATGACCGTGTCTTTCAAACAGGGAGCGACAGAGTTTTCCAGGGAAGAGAAACACCACTCCACCACCTCCAGCTCTAAGCAGACAGTTGGTTGTCACAGGCAGACGCCGACTCCTTGGCAAGGGAGGCCCGTGAGAAGCTGGCAGTGAGATCAGCCGTGGTCTACAGGGAGCAAAGCCTCGGTGGCATTATCATCAGCATTCCCACAGAGGCACTAGCCCGGAGGGTGGTTGAGGGACCCCGCCTGCCCCAGCGCAGCTCTGCTGGGGTTTGATGCAGACCCAAAGCACAGCTCTGCTGGGGTTTGATGCAGACCCAAAGCACAGCTCTGCTGGGGTCTGACGCAGACCCAAAGCCCTCTCTCTTTCCCAGACCTCCCCAGGGCTGTGTGGGGCCACCACCACCCCTCCGCTGCTGGATCCTCGCTCGCTGGCCACGGCCCGTAGCCTGCTGGCCTGTGCGGCTGACGGGTCTCAAAGGCTCCCCAGCGCCCTGTCCCCTCCCCAGGCCCGACCCAAGGACCCTGGCTGTGCCCTGCTCTCCCAGGGTCACTTGGCGGCTGCCAAGGGCAGGCAGGCAGAGCCGGGGCTGCGCGCGGGGCCTGGCAGGCCGCGTCCCCTCCCACACCGCTGCAGTGCCCGGGGGCAGCTGCGGGGGGCCGGGGGGAGGTCGTAGGCCCCCCACCGCACCGGTGCCGGCCCCTCCGTGCGGCCCGGCCCGGCCCGGTCAGGTCAGGGAGCCCCGGGCCACCGCCTGACCCTGCAGAGCTGCGGGGCCTCCCGCCGCCAGGGGGCGCGCGGGGGAGCGAGGGAGTGTAGCCGCCTCGTGAGGTCACTTCCGCCGGAGAGGGGAGGAAGGCCCTGACCACGGGTCGCCGGGGCGCAGGCGCGGGTTGCCGCTGCACTGCGCATGCGCCGCGGCCGCCAACCGTACGGGCGAGGACGGGAGCCTGGAGAGCGGGGAGGCGGCGGCGGCGCTCGCGCT
>JAAGAY010003586.1:9392-42138 GCA_011801015.1 Ardeotis arabs
CCAGGCTCGAGCAGCCGCTGGGGAATGGCTCATCCATCTCCATCAGGGCTGGGGGCTGCCGACAGCACGCGTGGAAGCGAACGGGGCCGTCGTCCCCGCTGCGGGCGGGCAGGGGGGAGCAGCCCCTGGGGAGCAGAAACGCCGCAGCTCTCCAGCACAGGTACGCTCAATAAACAGCAAGCAATAAAACAGCCGTCTCCATCAGGAAATCAATTAGATGTGAGGCCTTTGGGTTGGGTTTTTGCCTTTTTTTTCCTCCCCTTTTTCCATTTTTCAGGCAGATGTCTAAGGTGAGGGTTGTGGAAGCAATTGCTTCTCGAGGCTGTTGCTTTTCCGTTCCCTCCATTCACAGCTAAAGTGCAGCGAAGCCGTCGCTCCGGGGCTTTGTGCTTCTTCGCCAACTGGAAAGTTGGGCAGAGAGAGACTGGAGCTGGTGGGGGTTGCTGCGGTCATGCGCTTTGAGATGCTTGCAGGCTGGAGGAGACACGTCGGCGCTGGAGACGGAGCCAAGCTGCCATTTTGGGGGCTGAGGATGAGGGAGAGGAGGGGTTGGAAGCTGTTTGAAGCCAATGCCCCCAGGACCTCAGCTGCCACCCCCTCCCAGGCAAAGCCAACGCATCTGCATGTTAACAGCCATGCTATAAACCCCGTTCCATGCTCCTTCCCCAGCCCTTCTGCCCTCCTCACCTCACGTTTACGTGCGTTTCTGCCCTCCCAGCCCATGTTGTGGTTTCCCTCGTGCGTTTACAGCATCCACCTGAATTGCTCACCGTGCCCTGTCTGGCGCTGCGAGAACCACTCAAACCACAGTGTGTGCTTTGGGGTGGAACTGGAGCTCTCCCTCATCCCCGAAACCTCCAAACAGATTTTCTTCATGAGTAGATGAATGAAGATTTTACAACTAGCATGATGTGATTGTTGTTTGGGTTCTTTTTTTTTTTTTTTTGCAGGCAGTACAGATGTTATGGAAACGCAGAGCCCTGAGTTCGTCGCACCTTGAGAGTATTCACTTGTGTCCTGGATGAATTCATAATGACAGTAAATAGGTACTTGAAGTTCTGCTTTGCTCCTTACACTTCCCTGACTTGTTCCTTACACTTCCCTGATGTTACCAGAGCTGCAAAGTCCTTGAGAAAAATTTAACTTGTTGAAAGAGTGATGGGTTAATTTATTTAATTTGCATTAAGGAGAAACTGGAGATGAAGTTTCAGAGAGAGTCCTTGAATGATAGAAATAAAATCTGGTCTACGGAGGTGGCATAAATATTTCCAGAATATTTGTCAGAATAGGAAAAGTGAGGTGTCTGATGGGTCGGGCTTAATGGATTCAGCCTTGATTTTCAGAACTAGAAATTCAGGTTGAAGGGTGACCCAGCTTTGAGGCACCAGCTTGGAGACCAAGTCTTTGATTTCTGTTTTGTCACTTGTCCTTCTCAGTGTTTTACGACCTTGTCTCTCGTTTGCCTTGCTCCTCACTGAACCCTCTGAAGCTCAAAACAGCCCAAACCTCTGTGCTGCTGGTTGCACTGAGACCTGAGCACGTGACGAAGAGACAGTGATGGGTTAGCTAAGGAGGGCTGAGCTGCTTTGTTTTGAGATCTCTGTTCTTTGCAAATCTGCTTCTTTTCTTTTTTTTTTTTTTTTCCTGCTGGTAACCTGTGTCACGAAACAAGCAACAGCCTCCTCCTGCTCCAGCAGAGAGTGAAGGGGATTTTCCAGGAGAGCGGGAAGCAGACGATGTTCTCCTGCTGATGCTGGTGCTTGCCAGGGACCAAGCAGAGGACAGATTGCCTTGACCCAGGTCCTACGTGCAGCACCTAGATGGAGAGAGGGGGAGAGACCTTGATGTATCATCTGTCCCTTTGAGCAATCACAGGTCAGCTGGGCAGGTTCATTCATCTTCTCTTCCAGAGAAGGAAAAGAGCAAAATTCTCCCTGGTCTGGATTCCAGATGTTGGGGAGGGGTTTGCGGTGGCAGTACCTGGGCTGCAGAGACGGCGTGTGCTATCAGAGTCCTGGGGTCTGGAGAGCACCGGGCACTCCCACTAAAAGACGTGTGCACGGGCAGGCGAGTGGACGTAACTCCCTGCACACACAATCCTTACCAATGTGAATACAAAGTATTATTTTAAACGATTTCTCTGAAGCTGATGGAATTAATTTCACAGCCTGGTCATTAAGGCACAGCTACCAGGAGATGCCTCAGCTGCTTTTAATCGTGTGGACATCCCCCGAGCTCCCAGATGCCAGACTTGGGCTTATCACCCTGCAGGAACTTGTTAGGCTGTCAGCCCTGGATGTTCAGATATCCCAGGTGAACCACCTCCCATACTCATTTAATTATGTACCTCCACTCGTACGTACACACAGAGAGTTGCAGCTCGTAGCTTAAAATGATGACTTCGAAAGGGATGGACGCAAGAGGTTGTTTACTTTGCCTTTTGTTCTTTTACCATCAGACATAGATTTTAAACCACATGCAGAGAAAAATTTTTAGGATTTGGTAACAGGGGCTCGTACGTTTGCCGTGTGCGTCTGATCCGTACAGGAGATTCATTGAGCTGGTTAAAAGTTGCGGATTTTTGCTCTGTTAACAAGTTTGACATTGGGAAAGGGAACGCTGCTCTGGTTCATTACATCAGTGGAGGCTTTGGGAAGGGGAGAAGAGGGAGTGGGGGGGCACTGAGCATCAACTGCTTTGGGCACTGTGATATTTCTCACTCTTTCTGGAATGTATTGGGATTCTGCAACCAGCAAAAGGGAACCGTGCCGTTTTGTTCAAACCAAAAGCAAATGGAAATGCTGGCATTGGAAGGCTTCAGAAGGGCTTGGGTTGGGTTTTTTTGTCTGCATGTATGTGATGTAATCTTTTAAAACCATCTCTGCAGTTGGTCAGCCCCTTAGGGCCAAAGCGCTGCCTTTAGCTCACGTTTGGCTCGGCGGGTCCCTGGGTTGGTCCCCACGAAGGAAAGATAAGACTGTGAGTTATGTTTCCACCTCTCGACTGTGTTTCCTCTTCACCTCAAATTAGCTGACAACACCCCAGAAGGCTTCTCCTGGGGTGTTTTTTTTCAGCAGCTGCCTGTGAGCAGAGACTCCGCCCAGGCTCGAACGCTTGGAGCATCGCTGCTCATCCCTGCAAAGGCTGAGAGGTGCCCTGGCTCTTACTGGGGGCCGAGAGTTGGCCGCAGAAAAGGGGGGCTTGGAAACCAAGCGTGTTTCTTTTAGCGCCGGCTGCCTCCATGGCCGGTCGCTGCCTCCCAGCCCATCCTGTTTCAATCGAGCCAGCCCAGCGATGTTATTTCAGCAATCAGCTGCAAGACAAAACAGCTGGCCCCATCAGCCGGCATGCGGAGGTGTGGAAAGTCCGCTGGGGGATTAAGCTGGTCTTACCATCAGTCCTCACTTGTGAAAATACAACCTACTAAGTTTTCCTAGATGATGCAGTTTTCAATTGCTTTTGTTTGCTTTTCAGACAGGTCTTAAATCAGGCTGTCAGTCAGCCTCCCTTCCTCCCCCCACCTCGCCTCTAAGGCAGCTTCCAGCCACTTTCTGGGAGGACCGGTAATATCTTTCCTAACACCATTTATTTATGGGGCTTTCCCTTTCTCCTGGTGGGAAGGGAGGTGCTGCATCCCACACGGCGAAGCGCACGCTCTGCTGCTCATTGTTCAGGGCTGCTGCATCGCTGTTGGCCCTGGGGTACCCGGCAGCGACGCCGTGCGGGGCAGGGGGGCAATGTCTGGGGGGGACCCTGCCCTGGTGCCCTATGTCTTTGCGTCGTAAGTCCCACCTGCTCTCCAACTTTCTGCTTTTCACAGACTTGGGGAGGGTGGGGAGCTTGCTATCAGCGTCCAACGAACCTCTTGCCCCTCTCTTTGCGCCTGCAACGGGGGATTTCCCATGAGGAGCCAGGGGAGAGGGTTTATCTGCATTTCCTCCCCTCCATCGGCTCTTACATCCATCTTCTCAGCTGCAAAAGATATTTGCGCCGTGTCCTGCGGGCAAAGTGGGGCTAAAGGCTCGTTAGAGCTCGTTGCTAGAGTTTCCTACCTCAGCCAAAAATGGTGCCATGGCTCTTGGAGGACAAAGTACGGGTTGAGAGGTGGAGGAAGCGGGTCTGCAAGGTGCAAGCCTGCGAGTTTGGTGGGAGTCAGGCTCTGGGCTCAGCCCCGCGCTCCGTCCCACCAGGCGCATTTTTATATATCTTTAGGTGCTTGAGTACGGTCCTGTCAACACATGGGAAAGGAGGTGGTCCTGGCTGCGTGTACGCAGCAAATCCACCACATCGCAGGCAGAGATTGACTCTGCTTGACAGATGGAGCAGGTTTGTGCCTCTGGGACGCGGCAGCCCCGCTGCAAACACAACACAGAGCTGCTCCACGTGTGTTCAGGGGAGGTTCGTCCGGTATTTCGAACCGCACGGAGCAAGACATGACCCAGGTCTCTGGGCACCAGGTTACTGCTCCAAATCATCGTGCGCAGGTCCCGCTGGCAGAGGTGGCCGATCTCCAAGGACCTTTACAAATCTGGCCCAAAGCTTGTAAGCAGCCGTGGCAACATCTCTTTTCCCCCACCCTGGCCTCAACCTTCCAGGTGTTTTCTTCCGCCTTTGTCTCATAACACAACACACAAAGGACAGACCTCTTCCAGATATGGGGATCTGTGCGCCAAGTCCACTCCCAGCAGCCCACTAAATTCTATCCCTCCACGTAATTTAAATCACAGCGGTTGTGCCTAGAGGAAGGTGGGGGAGGTTGCTGGATTTGAATGTCACCTGGTTGATGAACGCGCTGCGATACCTTTTCCCCCCATACCTACAGCAAAAGTCTGGGGATGGAGGGATTTCAATCTGCGCTGCTGGCTGAAGAAGCCGATTCCTCCGGCAAAGCTGCTGTGGCTGATAGGATGCGGAGCTGGTGTGCCAGCGGAGCCGGGATGACGTTAGAGGACAGGGCTCACGGTTCTCCCCAAGCTCCTGGGGGAGCACAGTGCTGAGCTGCTGGCAACTTGCATCTCAGATAAGGAAGAAGGCAGAGAAAATCCAGGGCATGTCCTTGAACTGGTGGGGCTGACAACGAGCAACCCGGCTTCTGCATGGTGCAAGCAATGCAGGGAAATGGTCCCTTCTTGCCAGAGAGATGTGTCCTCCCATCCAAGCTGTAGAAAAATGCAAATTCTGGTCTAACATGCCCCATTGCTGCCCCATACACTCAAGGAATCATCCCCAGACATTTTTATTTTTATGATCCTCTCTGGCTGTGGCTGCAGGATGAAGGAAGGGGCTTCAATGGCTTTCCTCCTGCTCTTGTTGGCCGATGCGCAAAAGGCTTGGGCAACTGGAGAGCCCTTGAGAGCCACCGAGCAGACGTGGTCTCTGCAAGAAGAGGACAGAGGGTGGCCTCCTCTTTGGCTTACACAGCTAAATCCCTCAGGTTCAGGTGACAGGAAGCCATGTCCCTCCTTTGACCTGGCCTGGCTCCTTTTCCTTTGCATCTTTCCCTGGGGGTTTTGAAGATACCCAACTGGCAGCACCTCAGTGCATCCATGCAGAGAAAGGAGTGAGCTACTGAGTGAGACATCAGACCCAGAGTTCCCTACAACCCAAGATCACGAGCGTGCATCAGCCTAGCGATGAGGAACATCATTCCCCCCCTCCCAGGGCTTCCAGAGGAGAGATAGCCAGGTGGGTGTCTGTGTGTCCATCTCTGGAGACTTCACTGCTGGCATTAGTGAAGCCCTGGTATTGAAGAGCATGGCCCAGAGCCTAAGTGGAAGATCTCACACCACCTGGAGGGATTGTGATGTCTTCACACAATGTGTCCTGCTGCTAACTTGGAAGGTCTCCCTGGTGAAGATAATGGCTGCTCTCGTTTGTAACTGCAGGTGGGATTTTTTGGCTTGTTTCATCCTTTACGCTTGCAGAACAGCTGGCTGGTACCCTTGTAAAACTGCTGGATTCATTAATGATGATATGTGACTTTGAAAATGCTGCTCAGGAGTATTTGTGTGTGAGCCTGGCTGTGGTTAAAATAGAAGCATTTGAAGTAAAAAAAAAAAAAAAAAAAGGCTTCCTCAAGGAACTCCAAAGTACCTGCTGTGGGATGTCAAAGGGTTGATGTTTTAGCTGAACTCCTCCTCTTTCCATGCACCAGCCTTCCTGGGAAAGAGTTTTTTTTACCTGATATTGGCAAATGTTAAAAGTTGCATGTATTTTATATTTGAGTGAGATTAACCTAGCTGGGAGCATCCGAAGCCAGCACCACTTCTCAGAGGGCTTCTGGTGGGGAAAGCTGGAGGCAAACCAGGCTGTGACATGGACTACAGACGGCATTGCTATCTTACTCATAGGAGCAGGTCTTGCAAGGGAATTTTGGAGCAACTGGAGGCAGACCAGGCTTGGAATTTTTTTGATAAAATATGTGTTGGAGTTTCTTGGTCAGATGAAACTTCTCATAGCTATACATGGTACCTGTCAAAGATGAAGCTAGGAGTGGTTTCTCCCATCAGCAGGGCAGAAAAAAATGTGGATTCAGGAGAAGCAATGGCTTTGTGCAAGTGTGTCCAGGCTGAGAGCGTTGGCTTCAGCTCTCTGGCGTGATGAGTGCTAGAGCTTCTTGAGTTGTGCATGGTGTCTTGGATGACTTTCCAGTGGGCAACACTCCTTCAAATCCCCACCTCGAAGCAAACTCTTTAGCCCAAGCCAGGGGACGGTCCAAATGCCTTAGGCTCTTCCTTCACATTTCTCTTTTCAGTGCCAGCAAGAAATTTTGGAGGTGGCCCCTTCCCTGTGGTGGGAAATAAGAAATTCCTGGAAATGTCCCTTTTCGGCAGGCGAGCAGTGTTCCTGCTGCTCTGGGCACAGCAACGGAGGGCAGGCAAGGCTGCGCTGATGGTGAGCTCCTTCCAGCTGCTCCTCCGGTATAAATCTGACCTGTGAGCTTACCCAATTCATTAGACACTGCCTGTTGAAAAGGCAGTAAATCAGCTAAAACCTCAGTCAGAACTGGCTTTGGCGTGTTTTATGGTGGAATTAGAATAATGAATGAGGAGCCGGCTGTTTATGTTAGTTTTGGCTTGCAAGCTGAAGAAAAATTCTGGTGTTGAACTTCATTATAAACTCTCCACACCAGTGGGCTCTGAGGTTGGAAACAACCTTCAAAAGCCTTCAGGGCCCAGGAGGGTGAGAGACTGGCAGAACACAAGCTGAATGAACCCTAGGGCTTAGACAACATGGGCATGTTTTGGGACCTGGGGCAGGATGAGACCTCCAGAGGTCTCTAGAGCTTGGACACCTGTAGTCTTCTGCTCCTTGGGGTTGGTCTGCACGCCATGAGCTTGAGGAACAAAGTAAATTAGCCAAACCTGCAAATGTCCAGCTATTTCTGTGCTCTGACTAGCTTATTTATACATCACTTGGATGCTTTGAGATTCCTCTACACCTTGGTGGTCAATCTTCCTTGGTGGATTCTTTTCCAGCTTTGCTCTCATAGCCTTTGCTGAGCTCATCTGTGTAAAACGGGCTTCGTGTTCTGAACCTGCCAGGGCTGCAGGAGCTGGAGTGAACTTCACTGTGGTTTTCTCCAAGCTTTAACGTGGGCCTGGATGGTGAAGCTGGTCCGGTTTTCCTTTGACTGATAGTCTGGAAAACCTGACGAGTGGTTAACAGGATACAGTCTGGCTTGATGGATGGATGTGGAGCATTTCTATATGAGTATTAATATTCCAGGAATGCAGTTACAATGCATTATCCATAATCCAGGCATGCTGCAGCACATTCCCGTTTTCTTGAGCACTCTCTGTCCAGGCAGCCCCTCTGGGGTACTGAGAAGAGTGAGCACTTTGACGTGCTGAGCACCCTCCACCCCACAACTCAGCAGGGCTCTCCAAATAGCTGGCATAATCTCTCCTTGCTGAATCCAGGTTTTCATTTCCTGGTGGTCCTTTTTTCCCCTCTAATGACTTTTGCTTTGGCTTAGAGTGGGACACTCCTTTCACCAAGCTTCAAGACCCTTTTGTCGCAACCCTTTTACCCCAACCAGCCAAGACTAAGCAGATGGACCCAAATCTCTATGCTTCCACAGTTTTATCAGTGGTCAAAACTTGGTGGTACTCATGGTCTCATTTTAGGTTGACTTGACTTCTTTCCAAGGGCTGTAACGCATGTCACCTTTCCAGCAGAGAAACCCAGCCCATCTGGCCTTGTTGTTCATCTTGTTGTTTTTCCTGGATTTTTGCACTTTGCTTTCTTAGTTGTCTTTTTGTCACGAGGCATTAAAGTTGCACAAAAGTCTCTTCCACCAGGTGGACGATAAAATGCAATTTGTAGATGAAACCTCCCCGTTTGTCTGTGCTGCTCAGACAGGCCGGCTGAAGGCTTTGTGGAAGGCTGCTAAGAGTACAGGTTTTGAAGTGTCCTCTGTGTGAATTCAAGCTACAAAATTGGTAAAGGGAGGAAATCTGTGTATAGTTTTCCACTGTGCTGCATCTTCTGTAGGTAATCCTGTGTAAAGAGCCTAGGCTTGGACTTGCACAAGATCTAAGGACGTGGTAGCTCTCCCATGACTTATGACATGACTGTGGTGTTTGCATGCCCGTTTTGTGCTCACAAGCATAAGTTGTGTACCATCTCAGTTCACCTCTCATCCATCCCTTGACTGTCATCCCCAGAAAACAAAATGTCCCAAGGGCTTAATCCAAACTCAGCTGGAGACCATGGACTTCAGAGGGCTGCGGGTGAGGTCTGTTCCTGCAGGTCCAGCCACAGCTGGTTGTTGGCAGTCATGACTTTGTGTCTTCTTCTAAGCTGTTTTGAGCTCAAACCACACATATGCTTGCCGGGCAGGAGGACCAGGGCTTGGAGGGAGAAGAACACAATGAGGCTTCTTCATGTGGCGCCACCCCGAAGCCCAGGGCTCTCCCAACAGCCATCACCCACCACTGGGATCCATCATGTCCTTCTGTCTCCTTTTCCCTCCCTTCCTATTGTCCACCGAACCCCAGCACTCTCAGTCCAAGGTTACCCTGGGTGTATTTTGCGGCTGGATTAGCCTCCCTGGCCTCCCCCGAGCCTTGGGACCGCGGCTGCCTCCTGCCGGAGTGGCTCGCTCAAGGGCAGCCGCCCTCCTTTATCTCTTTGAAGATTAGGGGGCTTGAACATGTCTTTAAAGTGAATTTCTCCCCCCCCTCCTCTGTTTTATTATTATAATTGATGACCAGCAAACTTTTCTTTTTCCTTTATCTCTTAAATATGTTTCTTTACTCTTAAAAATGCAATATTTCTTTTAACTCGGAATATGGATGGGTCTGCGCCTAGCAGGGCCGCGTTTGAATCATCTGTCAATTTGATCGCGTAAAGCCTCTGTTTTCAGCTGGCATCCAGCACAGATTTCAAAGCCGTGACTCACCAGTTCTTGCAGAGTCAAGACCGAAAGGGAAGGTAAAAAAAAATAGTAAAAAAATAAACCAAACATTTTTCAAGCAGTTAATTACCAGGCTTTATTTTGTGAGATCTCTGTTTTGGGGCTATCAGGGAATTTTGCGTCTGTACGCGCAGGAAAGATTAAAAGCGTTGCGGGATTTCAGTAGTGAGGACTACGAAATGAATGGCTGCTCCTTGGAAAGAGTAGGTTGGAAGAGATAAAATGATCTAAATGAAGTTGGGAGGCCAAAATGCGAAATCTTTTTACAAAGCAGGAAAGGGGGAAGGTGCTTTAATCATTTTATATAGTCATAACATCGTACATATGCGTAGTGTGTATGCTTACGTAGTAAATGCTTGAAGCTGAAACTGCTTTTTCTCTCCATACACATCTGTATAAATAGCTAAAACAAATCTATTGAACTGAACAAAGATCTATTGAACTGAAAAACAGAAATTCCCTTTCCTCAGAAAATGTGAATATGCCTTTTTTTAAGCAAAATTTCCCCCCTATTTATATAATTTTACTATAAAGATCTTTTATTTCAAATGTCATTTTTATCGGTGTGATTGCAGCCCAGCGTGTCACTCAGCTGCAAAACCATCTGTATTTTCCGGGCCTTATCCCCTGGACCAGGGCTATGAAGCACCCGGGAAGTGACAGGACGCCGCGCTCCTGCCGCTGGTGGCTTCTGTTCCAGAATCCTCGGCTTTAACCGAGACAACTCTACAAATAGTGTCAAAAGAGTACATGTGTAGCGGCTCAACGTTTCCTTTCTTGTCAGATATTTTTATGACACCTTATCGTATGCATCTTAAATCCACGTGTAGAGAAAGCAGGCATTAAAAACGAACATTTGTAACCAACCGATGAGTGCTGGTGCTGTCTGTGGGTCAGCGGCAGGATGCTACCAGCGGATGGGATGTTTCCTCAGAGGCAGTGGGACAGTACCGGCTTCCAGCCTCACTTATTTTAAAACACCAAGCTCCAGGATGGGGCAAACCCAACTCTCTGCAGGCTTTGCCCTGTTGGCTTTGGAGATGGGGAAGAGGGTGATGGGCTGGTGAGCACATGATGTGGGTCCTGCGGATATCTGTGCACCCAGCGTGCTCTGGGGCTCCCATTGGGACCAGCCCTGTGCTGGGAGCACAGGGGACCCATCAAGGCAGAGTGATCTAGTGGTTAAAGGATGGCTGTTCACCCTTGGTAGTCAAAAGTAACGGGGTGGCATAGGAGGGTGAGAAGTGCATGGAGCTAGGAGCATGGAGCACAGAGCCCACCTGTGTCCAATCTAATCTACTGAATTCACTTTTCCTTGCACCAGCCAGTTTCTGTAATTATTCTTTTCCTCAAAGGCCAATGTTCTCCAAATCTTTTTGTACATTGGCACCTCCAGTCTCTCTTCTGGATCTGTGTGGGAAGTGCTACCTGACCAACTCTGCTGGGTCTTCAGCCCACCATTACCATGTGAAGTGGGCCACCTTCATCTTTCCTTTGCTGTTTCATTCCCGAAGGCTGTTTGCTCAAAACTTATTTAGCACCAAGTTCCACTTGCAAGTGACTTCAATGTTTTCTTAGCCTCTGAAGACCAACAGCTGGCCACCAGGAAAGATGTGCTAGGGGCTCTTACACCATCCAAACACGGCCCTGCAGGTCAGCCTAGAGCAGCAGAGAGCTTGAAATTAGCACTTTTCAAAACCTCATCGTTCATCATGTGGCTCTGTTGGACAACCCAAAACAGAGTAGCAAGTATGAGAGAGGGAAGTGAATTTGGGAAGGAGATGGTGGGGCAGACAGAAAGGAAGGAGGCCACTGGTGCTGGGTGGCCTTGGCTGTCTTGATTTCCAGAAAGACAAGATTCATCCCAAAATACCCTGGAGTTAGTGTTGTTGTCCTGGCCCCAGGCTCTGAGAACAGGAGCTTTGTGGTGACTCCAGCTTCTCCAGCAGCTACCAACGTGCAACAGCAAACTGGCTGTGTTGATGTGGTCCTCCATGGCTTGGTCCTCCTGCAGACACCCATCTGCTCCTGTGAGAGGCGATGAAGATGGAAGGAGACAGTTTTAAAAGCAAGCTGGGAGTCAACCAGAGCTGGGGAAAAGCTCTATCAGACTCCTCCTTGCCCGGCCAGGCACCGACCACTAGCAGGGGGCTTCTGGGGGCACCGCCAGTGGTAGCTGCTAGCACAGGCTGGATCTGAGCCTGTGAACCCAGAGATGAAATGCCGCGTTACGGGTCCAGGGAGCCCACCCAGGGCCCTACAGCCGGCCAAGCGCCAGGCGCGAGGATGGATACGCAGGCCATGGAAAGACCTCATCCAGCGTATATTTGGCTTGTCTTGTGTGACACAGAGAACCTGAGTTATTATTTGATCTTGCTCTGAGTAATAACCAGATAAATGGCCCTGCGGATTTCCAAATAAACATTTTAATAAATGACGGGTGAATTAAAGGAGAGCGGCTCCCCCCCTCCCCTGCTCTCGGTATTAATGTTCAAATGAAGGCAGGCGGTGTCTAACGGAGCCCCGCGTACTGTAAATACATTTCTTGCACTGTCGCACATAAACACTGGAGAGCCAGAGATCAAAAGGTCTCGCTGTGCAGAGCAGAGCCGTGTGATGAAGTGAACATGTTGCTTTGTGGCTGGGGTGGGGTGATGGGACGCCTGAGAATAACAGACTGGCTGGAGACGTAAGAGCCCAGAAGGCCTGGGGGGCCTCAAAGGGGGGGAAAAAAAAAATCCCCACTAGCAGCAGGAAAAATAAATAATTCCGTTATCTCTGATGAATTTCTGCCTTTGATCTAGTTTTTCCTCTCCCTCGCGCTGCCTTTTCTTTCCCTCTTCTCCCCCCTCGCTCGCAGCCCCCCACCTCCCTCTCGGACACTTTTTTTCCCCTTTTCCCCTCTCACGGTTTGATTTATCCCACGGCCGGCTCGGAGAGCCTGACGGGCCCTGATGAATGGGCAGAGCTCGTCTGCCCGTAGCCCTGCCCCGGCGTCTGCCAGGACATCCCCAGCTTCTTTTCATTCTTGGAAACGCGGCATCCTGCTGGGTGCAGCCTCGCGCGATATATTTGGCTGGCGGGTTGCGCGTTCCTCGGCCGCCTCGGGGAAGATGCTTTCTGACTCTCCCGCTCCTACATACACGCGCACGCACAAAGCCTAGCCTTCCCCATCCCGGGGTTATTTAGCTTAACCTTGACAGCTGCTAAATAATTGGGTGTTTCTTCCACAGCCAGTGCCTTCTTTCTGAGCCAGGGAAGGCCACATGGGTGCCTCTGATATTTCCCTGCAGCATTGCCAAGAAAAAAAATTAATAAAGATGGGTTTCTGGAAAGAGAGCAGAGTGGAAGTGGTCCGAGGTGGGATGGTGGCACAGGATGGGGAACAGCCCCTGTGGAGGGGTTGGGCAGGGAGCTGCGATGGGAAGTGGTGGGTTTCCTCCTCCTCGGGGCTCCCAGAGGCACTGGGCTGACCCCTGCAAGAAGGATATAGAGCAATAATACCAAAATATTGCTTGCCTGCCGCTTGTGCCCAGCTCAGCTCAGAAATTGAGGTTCTAGAAGGGGCTCCAGTCACGGCATAGGTCAGCACAAGCAACTGACTTGGGCCACTTCTGTCTCATGGACCTTTTGTAGATAGCTCTCTTCTCCCTGCAACAACTTCAGCAAAGTCTACAAGATTGTGTAGCTGAAGCTGGAGAAAGACGCCAGTGGGACGCTGTGTAACAACCTGCCCATCCCTGCCTGCTCCAGCTGTCCTCCACCAGCCCGTTCCTTCACTGGTGGTGAAGACCACCAGCATCAGCCATTTTCCATGGCTTGAAGCCAAAACTCATACAGTAGCTTGACCATTGGATTGCTAAGAAGTACATTAAAAAACCAAAAATCTTGCAATTCCAGTTTGACGTCTCCTCTCTCCCAATGCAGCTGGTAAAAAGCTTCTGTGTGATGCTCAATATTAAGAGTTTCCATAAAAATGACTGTGAAATACATGACGTTTCTGTCTGATTCAAGCTCGTGAATCCAGCCCAGGTCCTCGGTCAGATATTTTTCCCCTCTCTGTTTCTTTTTGCCCACAGTGCTCTTCTGGTTGATCATTCCTGGTTTTCCATCCCCTGGAGATGTCTCAGTAATGGCAACCTCCCTCTTCGGGCTTCTTGCCCCTGAGTCAACTCCTCCTGCTCCCAGAAGAGGTTAGCTTAAAAATCCATGCTCTACCCTTGGTAGAGCAAATACCCTTGGTATTTGAAGCTGTTCATACATCGATACAGAGGTCTGGTTTCTCCCATAGCTTGTTCACTGATCCACTTCCTTCTTCAAAGTCCTCTGACCTCTAATCCTTCTCTTTACATAATTTCCTGAAAATATGAAAATATGGCTTTACATGGAAGAATTTTAAGAGTTTTTGTACAGTCAATGTGTTCATGGAGCCTGTTGGCAATGAAATACCTCCAGACTCCTTATCCCCACCAAAAGGTACATAACCCTTGAAAATTCATATTTAAACCGTTTCTTAAAGCCCTAAAATCCAGCGCACCCATCACACTGGGTACAATACAACCCATAGTGCAAGGCATTCCTGCCCTAAACACTTGCAGCAAGGATGAAGAACTGACAGCCAAAAGTAGAGGGAGATGAAATAATTCTGATAAAGTCACAGAGCACATCAGAGGAAGAAATGGGAGGAGAAATTGGGTCTCTGAATGTTTCCGTGTTCCTTTTTGTAACCCGTTATAATGATGCCGGCTCAGCCTGTGTCACTAATGGCTCTTGATGAGACATCTACCTCTGATAATTTGTGTATTGAATAATCAGGAGCTCACACACATCCCAGTGGTGTTTTTGGGGGGCTAGAAGGTGAACGGTAGCAATTGCAGTGCCAGGGAAGGTCACATCCAGCCCCTGCACTGGCTTTTGGGACGGGGCTCACAGGGGGCATGCTGCTGCTGTTTGAAGACATCCAGATATGGCAAATCCATCACTCCCCTCGGTGGGCTGTGCCAGCGGTTAATCACCCTCACTTAAATATGCGGGACTCGTTTCTCACTGGAATTTGCAGAGCTTCAGCTTTTGGGTCATCTTTTGCCTTTCCTTGCAGAACCGCAGACCCTTCCACGGCTGATGTGTGGCGAGTTTGCAGCACCAGATGTGCTGCTCAGCACCCCAATGAAGGACTCAGACAGCTTTTCTGGGCTTGTTCTCCGGGGTGCTTTATTAATTCACTTTTTTCTATGGCTCAATAACAAGTTCTGTCCTCCCATCATGATCTCCTTATATTAACAAGGAATAAACAATTGTGTTTCTACTATAAATCAACAGATATATTTTCTTATCCACAGATAGGAAATTTTACATTAAAAAAAAATATTCTGACTTAGAATGGATTTTTTTTTCTCTCTAAATTTCCCTAAAATCATCATTTGCAAAAAACAACCAACAATCAAAAGGCTGCACAATAAGTACGGTGCCCTCCGTGGTTCTGTAGCATCATTTTCATTCTTTAGTTTTCATTTGTCTATGCTATTTAAGTGTAATACTCTATGCTATATATAATAAATACTACAGTATTTAAGGAAACACTTTTAAAGCATCATTTTGTTTCCAACCATGCACTGCAAACCAGCAGTGACACAAGTAAGACAACTTCCACTCTGATTTTAACAAGGAGCGGGATGTCCTTGTCAGCACAGCTGGTAAAGACCCAAGAGTGAAGGAAAAGAGGGCTAATTAGCTGAACAACCTGCTGATAATTAGAGAAAGGGCAGGGCTTTCCCTCCCTGGGGTGGCAAACTCCATATAAGCCCCAGCACCACAGTGGTTGCAGCAATGCTGGTGGTCTTTGGGTGATGGTGAGATGTGCTTTTCACAAGGTATGTGGAGTTTTTTGTATGGGAAGGAGGATATGTAGAGTGAGAAGGTGGAGTTTGCTTATCTGTGTTGTTTTGGGGGGTATAAACACTCTGCCCTGGGTGCTGCTGGTGTTTGAGGTGGATGTTCCACTGGGCAGATATCGTGGTCTGGGATGCAGTGGTGGGCAAGTGTTTGGATGTGGAGCCCTGAGGGACCAAGGGGCAGGATCAAACCTCTCCCTGTCCTCTAGAGAAGAGGATTACACTGAGTCCCCTCATCAGACAGAGCCTGGTTTATGTTTTTAAAAGGGAAGAGGTCCTGTTGCAGCTGAGGCAGTTTTGGTGCTAATTGAGAAACCAGGTGGGTCATCTCTAAAAATCCCCAGAGCCTCTGGCTTGGAGCTTGGCTCCCTTCAGAAGTGGAAGCAGGAAGGAACAATGGATGTGGTTAGTTCTGGCTTTTGGGTTTTTTTTCCTTTCATCTTTCTCATAAGGTGAGATGGGTAGACAGCTTTCAGGTGGCCTTATGGGGGAAGTGAGGGGTGAGGCAGCTTCTGTGCTGGGATGGTGTTAAATATGGAGAGGTGAGGGCTCAAATGAGCCTCATGCTGATTGTGTTCTGGTCTTTGGGTGCCTTGTGCTCTGGCTGGGGGTGATGGACACTGGGGTGAAGGCTTGCACCTTCCCTCCTGGCCTTCAGAAAGTGATTGGTTTTGAGGAAAGCTCAGTCCTCCATCACAGATTTCTTGGGAAGTGACTTGAAACGTGTGAAGCTTTAACTCTGTGAAGTTTTTGCTGTGCTTCATCTTTCTGCCTTTAACTGAGGGTTTGTTGCCTCCAGTTGCTCCTGGGCTCTGCGATGTGCTGCACGGCCCTGGGGCGCAGATGGAGGGCGAAGGCTTTGGTGGATGCTGGGGACCACTGAGTGGGCTGGGGCTCACCCCCCAGCGCAGGGTGGCTTGCCTGTATTGGCAGCGTGAGGAGGAGGAGGCTGTTGATCAAACATTTTTGGAAGACCAGATTTGTGCGTGCTTTGCTGAGTGACTCGCAGAAATAGCCCAGGCCACCGTCCCTCCTGGGGAACGGCTGCGGCTGGCGATCATGCTGTGGCTTATCTTTCCCCCCCAAACATCAGAGAACCGATCTTGCTCCTGAGGCCGGGACCTGACAGCCTTGTACATTAGCACTTTTTAAAAGTGATGTCCACTTTTGAAATAGTACCTGTCCCGAGAGTGGTCACTTCATTTGACAAATGCCAGTGATGACAGCTGGACGCCACTTTACAAACTCCAGCCTTCTGCTCGTCCTCCCTCTGGCCCTGCTTGCGGCTCGCCCGCCCTGGGAGAGGTGAGGGAGGAGAGCCGTGTTCCCCTTCACCTTAGTGAGATATTTGCAGGCAGAGTGCCCTCTCCACGGCCGTGGGCTGAGGCCTGTTGGGACCTTGGCTGCTCCCCTGGGACGTGTGTCTGGACCCCGCTGGCAGCGGGGTGCACAGAGCATCACCAGGGAGGGCAGGTGAAGGCAGCAATCCTGGGGATTTTCCAAGAAGGACGATGTGGTTTTGTCACCCTCTAATGTCTACCCAGTGTGAGGAGCAAAGCCACACAGAGAAACCAGTTGTCTCATCACCATGTAGGAAGGTTTTGGCCAAAAACTTCTGCTGAGGTTCCTGGAGTCTTGGACTGTGCTGGTGCTTGGCTCAAGAGCTGTTCATAGATGTGGTTTTTTGCCCTGCAGAGACAACTCTGGTGCCTAAAGGGACTTGACCAGATTGATGGGTTGCTCTAGGCCAAAAAGATGAGATGGCCTGGGCAAGAGGAGGTAGGGCTGAGGCTCCTGGTGACCACGCTGCTGAGTGGAAGAGGTGGAAGGGAATTTGGTCCCTGCTCTGCCAGGCCTGAGCAAGAGCCCTGACAGATACTTGATGGTCCTCATTGACATTTGTGTTGCACTTATTGCACACGGGCAACTTGCAGCGCCTACATGAGGGGGTGGGCAAAGCAACTGAGATACGGTGGCAGTCTACCTGAGCTTCTGGATGCCCAGCAGCTGGTAAAACGGCAGCGGGCTGGTAAACTTAAATCACAGCCCTGTAATTCAATGGGAATAATCTCCAGATAGGAGGAGAGAGGTGGAGGTGTTCGAAGAATGTGTAGACATGGCACTTCAGGACATGGTTTAGTAGGCATGGTGGTGTTAGGTTGATGTTTGGACTTGATGATCTTGGAGGTCTCTTCCAACCTTAAGATTCTATGATTCTATGAAAAATTTCAGGCAGAGACAGAGAAAAGGTATTTGGGAAACTTGGGCATAGCTGAACTCTTCTCCTGCTGACGTACAGAGGAAAAAGCTCCAAGTGCTACTCGGGTATCTCCTTGGGGGCTCTCTGCCCTGTAGGTTAGTGTGCATTGGTTTTCTTCTCTTCCTTAACTCTGTGGTTCTCCACCATTCAGTCTCCCCTTACTGTGTGCTTCTATTCTCTTTCTTGTGCACAGTCTTCTCTGCCAGCCCCTTCTCCCTCCCTTTAATGTAAATCCTGCCGGACAGGGAGGGCCTGGGTACAGTGGCTTCATGGAGAGCTGATACCTTGCGGAATGATGGTTGTCTTGGCTGCTGAACGGCATGGGGAAACATTCCAGGCTTGCTCACGCTCCCAGGAAATATGGAGTCTCAGCAAATTTTCCCAACTGATCAGCGTTTTTGGCAATTGTGGGTTGGGGGGTGGAAATCAGGTGACTTTTTTCTCCCTTGACTGGCTCCTGCTGGCCACCTCTCTGCCCCCTGGTTGCTGAGCCACCTCTTGGTGCCCACTTCTCAATGGGGGTCACCCCCGCCATGCAGCTGCCGTCTGTCCCTGTGTACGTCTCCCTCCACGGCTCCACCGAGACCCAAGTTATGATGTGAAACTTGGACACGTAGAGACAACTGGCACAGCCCAAGCTGAGCCTGCAATTTCCTGGCTCATAAAAACATGAGCTTCCTTCAGGCCCAGGTCTCCACCAGGTCATACTGATCTGAGTCCCACACCTCCTCCCCAAGGTCCCCCCGCCTCCAAAATATTTTGTGACACCAGCTAGGAGCTAGATTTTTTTTTATTGCTCCATATGTCGGAGACACATGGAAAAACGCGTAAGAGAAATCCCCTTAGCGAGGGAGTGAAAAGCCACCAAGTTTACAGGGTGTTGCAAATAATCTGAGGCAAAACAAATGTTTAAGGCTGACTTGACTGCCAATTTTGAGTACGGTGTTTTAAATCCGGAAAAAACAGGCCAAGGGGCAGTTGTTAATGGGCCAGTAATTTTCTTCCTTTCTGGACACCCCAGAGCAACAAATATCAAGTATTCCTTGGGAAAGAAATGAAGTGTGGGGGCCTTTTTATTTAAGGTATCAAAGGGCATCATTGACTTGCCCTCGTAGAGCGCGGCTCCTTCCAGCGAGGGGCTTTTACAAGCAATAACCCGTTTGCAAAGCAGTGCAGCGAAGCCGTGCGGCCAAGCTTGCGGCTTCTTGTTGGTGCTGGCTTTTATAAGACACTGGGGGGGCTTACAACAGACCTGCTTTTTGTAAACCAGTCCATTAAACAACGCAACCCGAGCTTAAATGGTGGTGGGGGACAGAGCCTCTGGGGACCTTGCTGAGCTGAGCCTGCCGCTTCTGTAATAAACTCAGCGGCATCCCACTTATGGCTCCAGCAGCCAAAAAAGTCTGTACAGAGAGGCTAATGTATCGCTGCAGAGAAGGTCAAGTGTGAAAAGAGCCAGGCTGGGATTTTTTCCACAAGGTTTGGTTGTTGCTAGAGGATCAGTTGGCCAAAACGCTGCTGGTCCATGTGGTTTTACTGCTGGTGGTGCTTCAAGTCCTGGCTTTGGGATTTTTGGGTCCTTGTTGAGAGGTTTTGCTCTGCAAGGGTTGGTGTCATCTTGTGGGTGTCACATTGGTCTGCAGCCCAGGAGAAGTGGTCGCGTGCTGAGCAATGGTCCCCAGCCTGCCAGGGACGATGGGTCTTGTTTGGATCGAGACTGAGAACCCCCTATGCTGCTGTCAGCATGTCTCGTAGCAGTCGGTGTCTCCTGAGCAGAAGGGGAAGGAGATGGGGACAGTGTTTCACATATTGTTTGTAACTGGTGCACCTTGCTGAGCTGTCCCCTCGCTGTCCTGCTGGTGTGGTGGGCAGTGACGGTCCCCAGTGCAGCCCTGCCAGGGCTTGTGTGGGTCCTGCTCCCCTAAAATCCCATCGTTCTTGATGGTCCTGGTATGTTCCCCATCTAGGGTCCAGGTGAATTTTGGGCTGTGGGGCACTGGAATAAGGTCTGTTCTGGAGGGGCTTGGAGAGGAGGAGGGGGATTCATCTTCCCTTTGGGGGGGGGGCGGGGGTCACAGAGAAGGGGCTGTGCTTGCTGTCTGGGGATGGACCATGGCCAGTCTGTGCAGACACTGGTGGCACATGGCCTGGGGACATTGGCTGATGGATGTCCCGAGCCACAGAGGGCAGCCAGCCTTTCTTGGGAACTCTCAAACCTTTCTGAGCTCTCGGTATCCATGGCTTGTGGCAGGGTGTTCTCTAACTGGATTACAGGTTTAAAGGGAAAAAAACCTCTCTTTTTCTGTTTAAAACCTGCTGCCTGATCAGCACCTCAAGGTCTTTTTCTTGCGCTGTGAGAAAGGACAAGCGGGTGCCCCATCTGCTCTCCCTGCCCATGCCATTGCTGGCTGTGCGGCTGCTGGATGAGGACGAGCAGCAGGAGCAGCTCTGGGTGAAAAACATGACACTCTGAAAGCCGGGGACCCAAGCAGGGGTCGGGCTCCGTGTCTGAATGCTGAGCTGTGAAACTGGGCTCCGTGGTTGTGAGGTGGGCAGTAACCACCCGGCACCCCTGTCGCATCTGCTTTCCCCTGCCTGCTCATTTTTGCTATGAACAAAGAGGAGAAGGGGTTACGCACTCGCTTTTCCCAGCAGCCAGGAGAAGCCGTTGCTGGGTGAAGCCCCCGCAAGCCCTGGCTGCGTGCGAAGGGCACAGCACTCGCTTCATTGCTCCTTTTCCAAGTCTGTTGACATTCTCCTCGAGAAAAAGCCACCCGGAGCACTTAAACAGGCTCTCTTCCCTCCCCTCCAGCCCTTCCCCTCGGGAAATCCTCGGGCACCCAGCCTGCTGCATGCAGGGCTCAGGGATCACCCGGCTGTGGCAAAACACACAGTGGACTTAACCCAGGGAGAGGAAAGAAGAAACAAACCCGTAATTCTGACATGAAATTTGGCCTTGCTGAACCCCACTGGTGTCCTTTCTCTGCACAGCTGTCCCTGGTCCTCGGCCACTGTCACTTGCTGTGGTCTGAGCAGAGCTGAGTGGCTTCGTGTTGGCAGCCAGGAAAGACCTGTGCCCGCTTGTCCTTCCCTGAGAGCTTTCAGTATTTCCCTTCAAGCTTGAGGCTTTTACCTGTTGGCAGGTCGTCTTCTCCCCGCCAAGGCGGGGGGAGGAAAAGGGGTCAGCGTAGAAAGGCTCAAGGCTGCAGGTCTCTGGGCTGATGCTGAGGTTGGCACAGGTTGCACTTTTCACCAAGATCTTCAGTTGGGAAAAAATACAGACCTGACAATCCAGGAATGTTGTGGGAGTACCGGGCTCTCTGGCATGTTGTTTTGGAAATCTGAATTTGCCCTCGAGTCAGAACTGCTTACCTCATTGCATTTATAGAATATCCTAGTGTTTGTCTGGTTTGGAGCAATCTTACCTTTTAATTTTTTTAATCTTGGATGTTGAGGTTTTAGTTCAAATTGAATGGATTACATTGGAGTAAAGTATCTTGATGAGTCCGTGCTTTAAAGAAATCTCTAATCTACTTACTTGCAAAACCAGTGTTCTGTTCCGATTTGGGATATTACTGCTCAAACCCCTCTGTACTAATTTAGCTGAACATTTTCTTGCGCAGATACCTATTGCACTCTGGAGGCAGAAAGTCTGTAATCATTGGTTTGAAATCAATTTATTCTACTCCTTTTTGATCTAAAAAGTCTGGATGAAAAACTTAAGGGCAAATTATTCCAGTCAACAAAAAGGTTCAGGACTGGGACTGTTGTACTGTACCGAGCATCCGCAGCATCCCATGGTCCAGCGCCGGTCACCAGGTGGATGCTGCAGCCAGGGGGTTTCCACGGAAACGGGAAGATGCTGCGCGTGAGATGCGGTTTGGTCCCCGCTGATGTTGCCAGGGGAAGAGGTGGGGGGACCGGGGGACCCCTCGGGGCAGGCTGCTGGGGAAGGCAGCGCTGCGGGGGCTTGCGGGGGGCTCGGGGCGAAGGGTGCGGGTGACATCTTGTGGCGACGGCCCCTCGCCGGGGCTGTGCAGTCCTTCTGGCCTCAGACCCGGAGCCTGGAAACCTTCGGAAAGAAGGCGGCTGTCTACCAGGGGATGCCGAACACCACGGTTTGGAGACAACTTGGGCTGCCCCTAGACCGCTGAGGAGCTCCGTGCCTATGTTGCTTCCTCACCTGAGTGTCCAGCGCTGGCTGGTGCGAGGAGGAGGATACTGAGCCAGCTGGGTGTCTGGCCTGGCCCCTTGTCACTGCTTTTTATGGATTTGGCATCTTTTGGGAATTTGTTTCAGTCCCAGGTGTTGAGATATAATATAGGGGCAGAGCTCTGAAAATTCATCACACCCCAAGCTGCATCCTTGTGCTCTGCTCTGCAGCGGATGGGACCAGTGCCCTGCTTGCCTGGGAGCTGGGGAGGGTTTAGAACTGCCTGGCTCTTTAGGGCTGTGCTCTCGCTGCTTATTTGGCAGAGGAAAAGGTTAATCCCCGGGCAGGGGTGGTGGTTGGGACTGTGCTACTGCTGAGCAGCTCCAGGGTTTTCTCATTCCCCTTGAGCACCGTTTGTCTCCTGGTTCCCAGCACCCTCCTGCCACCTTCCCAGTCCCCAGGAGTGACAGGGACCTGTCGCCTCTGAGCTGCTGTGGGAGCAGCCTCGACCTTTGCAGCCAGCAATGCCCAGTGTGTCCCTGACACAGCTGTGCTTTGAGTACCCAGCACTGCAGAGCAGCCCCACCAGAGAGCAAGGAATAAAGTGGCCCCAGGGGTTTTGGTACCTGTAGGTCACCGGGGACCTGATTTTTGGCTTGGACATCCCTTCCCCAACACTGTCAGCATGAAGCAGGGTCCATCTCCTGCTCTGTCTGTGTATTTTTTGGTGGTGCAAAGTCCCTAGTTTGAATCTCCATGGTTTTTTGGGGTAGAGCCTTCTTGGTTTGTACAGCTCTGAGCGCATGCAGGATGTGGGGTACAGCTCAGATTTTGTACATGATGCAGGGGGGCTGTAGGTACGACAATGCTGTCATTAATCAAGTGGATTTTGTGGTGTTGTAGGAAGAAAACATGAGGTGAGCCCTTATTTTGGGGGTTGTGGCTCTTCTCTCCCTCCATGGATCCATGTTGGGGGCAGGAACTTCCCATAGTGACTTTTGAGAGCCCCTCTTTGAGTAGCCAAGTTGCCGGGGGGGTTAATGAGGCGAGAAGGCCTCCTGGATGGAAAGGTTTAACTCTACCCTACCTCCGCCACCATTTTTCTGGTCGGGTGGGCAGAAGGCTTAAAATGCCACTTTGGCTGGCAGAAAGATGGGGGCCAGGGGAAGGGCAAAGGAAAAAGCTTTTACTTCCAAAAATAACTCTGGAACAAAATGAAGAGGTCGGAGGCCGAGCAGGGAAATGGAGAAGTACCTTCCCCAGGCACCAGCTCTGAAGATTTCATCCTCTGAGTACCTGAGGAAGGAAAGCATGGGTCTGTTAGAGACCATTCCCTGCTGCCAGGGCTAAAACAAGTCATGGCACAGTGAGCACAGCTGGGTGACAGTGGCATGGAGCATCTTACTGCCCTTCCTCCCCACCGGCTCATTGCAGCTGAGCCTCCCCCAGCCCATTCTCTCACCAAATTTTCCTCCTCTGTGCTGTCAGAGCCAGGACGTGGTGGGGCACGGCATGGCCAAACAGGGCAGCGGCGGCATCATGGTGTTGGCAGCATCTCTGCTGGTGGGAGCTCTCCTTGTCCGGGTCTCCAGCTCTTGCAGGATGATGCTGTGGCAGTAGAATTACCCTGCCAAGGGTGTCTCCTGGCCAAGAGCAGGCCATTCTGTGGCCTCATTGCCCAGGGCAAGGTGAGCACAGAGGCTCTGCTTGCTCCCCACCCCTGCCCCGTGCGAGGAACTTGCTTGTGGGTCCCAGCAGCTGATCCTGCAAAAGCCACCTCCCCCCTAAAAGAGATTTACAGAGAGTATTTCCTAGAGCAAGTGTTGGGTGCGCATTTCCTCACCGGTGGTGGCCGGTGTGCCAAGAAATACTGTTATTTCTTCCCTTCTCAAAGCTGGAAGATGATAAACACTGGGCTCTGCCTCCATTCAGCTGTGATCCATCAAGGCACAGGGGGGGAACTCGCACCAGAGAGTGGGTGAAGGGAGGTCAGTGATTGTGTAAACAGGCACTTCAGAGTTCACCCTGAGCTGGTATTACTGTAATTCATTAGAGGTGTCAGCCCTCTTTGTAGTGCCTCGCTGGGAGAGCCCCTTGCGTGGCAGCTTCTAACATCCAGCCTGGCCAGCAGAAAAATAAACCGCATGAGATGTCTTGGCAGGAGACGAAGCTGCAGTTGCAGCATCACCCTGCAAAAAAAAAAAGTGAGATTTAGCATCTCTGCACGGTTTCAGGCTGTGTTGCACTAACAAAGGTCCCTCCTGCAGTGGGGTGCTTGGTGTTGAAGAATTTCTGTGTGCTCCCACCAAACCGGTGCTGAGGGAGATGCAACCGGTGCCCAACCACACCGGTTGCCGAAATAGCAGAATTTGCTTAGGAAAAAAGTGGGAGAGCACTGAATGCACTGCAATTTCTCACAGCTGGGACATGGACTTGCTTTGGGGGACCCCTGACTCTCTCTAAGCAGGATGCTGGGGAGCAGGGGAGCCAGCTGTCCCTGTCCCACACGTGTGCTTAGCATCCTGCCCAGCTCAGATCAAACCCCCCCACCAAATAGATATCATGGTCAAAACCAGTACAACCAGTATCTTTGTTCCACTCAGAGTGTTGTGGGGGTTTGGGGAGCCCATGCTCTGTGCCCACCTGCTCTCCACACTTGATGTGAAGCTTGGTCCTTCTTGTCAGTGGCCAGGGATGGAGCAGGGCTTCCCTGTGGGAACAGCTTGTTTCCATCCCCTCGCCAGCTTGCTCTGCTGCAACGCTTCACCCAACTTAAAAGGGCACGAAAATTCCCCCCTCCCAGCGGCGGGGAAGCCCGGCACGGTGTATAAACCGCCGGAGGTGTCTGGTGAGGGGTTCATGCAGTGGCTTACGGGGCTGTAAACAGCGGGGAGGACAGAGAGCTGCGGAGGACAGCCCTGGGGCTGCGGCAGCTGGGATGGGCGCTCCCCAAAAAACAGTTATGGCCTCGGCTGCGGAGTTGGCAGGAGATGAGCTGAAGACCGTGAGTTCTCTGCAGGCAGGGCTGCGCTTTGCTGTACTCTCCAGCGTGGTGGGGATGCTCAGGGTGACCCTGTGTGGACTGCAGCACCCCACTCAAGCCTAAAGTCACCTCCCAGCGCAGTGGGCAACATCCCCAGTGATGTGATGGCAACAGACTCAAACACAGAGAACTCAAAACTGCTGAGAGATCTGGGGGCCTGCACCCCTCTAGGGAATTAGACTGGTTTACCATCAGCCCATAGGTGATGATGGTAAATGTCCCAAAATGACCATTAGCCCAGGTGATAGTTTCCATTTCTCCCTTATCTGCCTCCTCAGTGTCCCAACCCGATCTAATCCCATCTCACTGCTCGCTGAACTCATTACTGGGATATCAGAGGGCCGCATTCCCAAACAAATCCAACCTCTCCTGCCCCGGCACAGGGGTGTGTGTGTGCTGGCGAGGGGAACACGTCCGTGATGGACCCACTTCTGATGCCTTTGCGCTGGAAGAAGAAAACAAGTGTCAGCTCCCAGCTCTGTAGTTGCCGATAAACCATCTGGCAATGCTTATTTTAATTGTGTGGCGCTCTGACAGAGGGTTGGTCAGGAGAGAGGGTGCCCTACATTCTTGCACGTGGCATTTGGTCTGGGATAATTGTGCTGCGCAAGCGGCAGGATCCCAGCACTGGAGCCTTTGATTCCTGGCCAAGGGAGGCAGGTGCTTTCAATATTCACCCTGCTAAGCCCCTCTGATAGGGAAAAGTGTTTGCAAGATGCATCTGGTGGAGGAGGGAGCTCAGCCTGGGTAGGTAGCATGTCCTTGGTCCGGGCTGTGCCGTGCTGCAGCCATCCCACATCGTGTCTTGCCCTCCCCATGCTGGCTGTTGATGTGTTTGCGGTGCGCGGCTCTCCTGAGGTGTCAGCAGTGGCCTGTCACCCTGCGCTGCCTTGGAGCAGCCTGAGAGGTGCTTGATGCTGTCCCTTTCCGTAGCCCCCACCCCCTTGCTGCTGCCTCTCCTCTCTCCGAAATCCTCCCTCCATCCGTGCCCAGGTGCTGGCTCCGGTTTGCCCATTTGGAGTGGGATGGGGCAACTGCATCCCTGTGCCGAGGGCTGTCTCTGCAGCTTGGGAAGGCTCCGGTCAGCTCCATGATGCACACAAAAGTCAGCATCTTGGCATGGTCCTTGGGCTGCTCCTAGTGCTGGAGCAAAAACAGGCCAGGTATAGCAGCGGTTGCATCCCTGGCTGTGTCACCAGGCATTCCCCTCCCCATGCCTCAGTTTCCCTTTCTGCTCTTGGGTTTTCATGCTCAGCTTCCAAGTGCTGAGATGCAGGACTCTGTGTGGGCACGGCTGTAGGTGGAGGTTGTGGATCTTTGGTTTGTTACCAGATGGAGGAAAAAAAAAAAGCACTGTGTGGTCTGTGGGATATTTGGGCAGGTAAATCCTTTGGGCTGGGACTTGTATGATGTGACTGCGTCTGTGGGGATGTGGCAGTACTGATCAGGCTATCCCTCCTGCCTTACTTTCCCCTTACTGAGATTTCATTTTTCCTGCAAATCTTTCCCAGGGGTTTTCAGCACCACTCACTCCCTGGGGAGACCCAGTACCTCCCAGCCCCACGGCGTGCCGGCACCAGTGGGGAGGACAAAGCCAGTATGGCACGGGGCACGGCACTGCCTTGTCCCACCAGTGCAGAACTGGGGCTGGGCTGCTGCCTGTCCTGGTCTGGAGTGGGACATCTCAGTCATCCCCACTTGACATGGCAGCCCCTCCACCTGCCTTTGGCCAGCTGTGGAGACAGCATCATCGCGGCACAGAGCATCACCGCTCTGGAGTAAGCAGCAAGCCTAACCGGCTGCTGATCTGCTGCTGCTCTTTGCCTCCTAAATCCCACCCCGGCCCTTCCTCTGTGCCAGCCCTGTCAGCTCTTAAGCCAGAAGCCCTCCATCTGCACAAAAAAGGCTGGTCCCCGACGGATCCCCCAGCCTGCCGTGCGAGCAGACGTTCTCTCATCTCTATTTTCCCAGGGTTTGCTGATAAATCCTGGCTCCGTAACCCCGGCCTTGATTGACTCATTATCAGGCAACGTGTGGTGAGGAAGCGACCCGTGACCCTGCCTGGGGAGATGGGGTGACCCCGCGGGAGTAACCCTTATCGGCCCTTCTTAAAAGCTTCCCTTTTTAACGTGAGAGAGGAGCCTCAGCCAAGCCAAGCAGCACCCAAACAGCAGTGGGGTGGAGGAGGGTGCATGGTGGGGGTGAGGACAAGGGAGCGCAGGAAGCACCGGGCACATGGGGTGGGATTATTTCTGCTGCAGAGTGTGAGGGTGTTTGAGGTTGGGAAGAGCCTCTGCCTGGGTGAAAACATGGACCCAGTTCCCATCGGAAGAGCCGAGTGTTGAGGTGGAGCAGAGCTGGCTGTGGCTCGGCAGGAGGGCTGAGCTGGTCGTCACCCAGCGCCTTGCCTGAGTCCACCTGCTCCACACGGGCTTCCTGGCTTCCCAGCGGGGTTATCGGGAAGGAGCCTGCCGGGAGATAAGGGCGTCCGTGGGGGAAGGTGACATCGGACAGGCTCTGTGTTGGGGCCAAGCCCACAAATTAGGCTGTCCCGTGTGCCTGGGATGGAGGGGAGGCGGTGAGCTGTGTCCTTGCTGTCCCCAAACCTCAGATGTCTATCAGGAGGGGCGTAATTTGTCTTCCCTTTTCCTCCCAGCTGTTTTTATAGCAAGTGACCTTTCAACCCTCGCCTCATCTTTATGGAGGTGATAAAAATGTTAGGGCATTGCTGACCCGCTTTCCCTTCGGCATCCCCTCCCAGGAGGTGTGGGGGCCACGGGATTTGGCACGTGCTGGGCTGGCAGGGTCGCGCAGCATGCGAGAGCAGGGATGAAGCCATGGAGGGCAAAAGATGTGGAAATCCCATTGCTTCCCTTGTTGCAGAGAGGATCACTGCGGACAGAGCCCCATGAGGCCAGCAGGACCAACCCTCCTGCCCCTCACCCTGCGTCAGGGCGTGGATCGCTCCCTTCCATGGGCTGACGGCTGGCCTGCCTGTGTGGGTTGCTGATCCGACCCCCCAGCTCTCGAGCAGGGATGGGTTTTTGCCAAGTCCTGGCTGTCACTGTGTTCCCACCTTTGATCAGGAGTCGGCATTCCTGAAGTGCTCCATCTCCCACATGTTGTGCTGATCAAAGGCAGCTGTTGCCTGGACCCTCCCCTGAGTCCATTTACGCTCGTGCACACACCCAAAAATACAGAAATACAAAGGAAACTGAAGGAGGTGGAAGGGGTGATGGATGGAGGAGAGACCTGGGCAAGAGGTAGCAGCAGGCAGAATCCCTCTCCCTGGTCTCATCGCAGAGGGTCCCATCCACAGCCTGGTGGGAGTCTGTTGTGGGTGGGAGGGGCGATGCTGAAAGCTGGCTCAGGCTGCCCTGGGAAGGATTTGGACCCTATCTGTCACCTGGAGGACAAGGTGTCACTGGTGGGTGACAGCAATTGTCTGGACCAGATGCAGCTGCAGCAGAGCACAGCCAACATCTCCTGTGGCTTTAGGTGGCATCAGGGTGGAGACTGGATGAACTTTTCTTTTAAGCCCCCAGCAGTTTGTGTGTGCTCAATGCTGAGGCCCACGTGGTTCCCTCTAGAAGGTGGTGGATGCCTCTGCCAGGGAGAGATGTTGCTGCAGACGTGGGCTAGTGGTGACTTTCCTCACTGGCCCATGGGCAGAGCAATGCCATGAGGGGTTTGACCTCATGGACCATCTCCTCCGGCTCTGCCAGCTGCTAGCGTCAGCTGCTTCAAAAGGGAGGGGTCTGGGACCTGCTCTGGTGGTGGCTGCTCTCCAGGACAAGTGTGGTCCCATCAATTGTGTTTTGGCAGATGATTTATTGCTCGCGCATGTGATTTACCTCTCCTCTCCAGTTCCTGCAATGCAAAGGACTTGGACTATCTGGGTTTCCAAGTCCTCACTGAATCCTTCTCCAGCTCATTTGTGCTTGGAGACCTGATGGGGGAAAGCTCTCCTGCCCTTCCCCATCCTCACACCCCTCTGCCTGTTACTCAGCATTACAATTTAGCTTTAAGGCTTTGAAAAGACGCAATCTCCACCCCAAAGCTGCAAACACAAAGAGGGCAGAGAGCAGGAGCACAGGATGCTCTTGCAGACCATTTCCTTAGCTGAGGCAGCAGGTTCAGGAGAGGGTTTAGGTGGTTGAAAGCCAAATTCTGCTGCCCACAGTGACACTGCAGCAATCGCATCCCCCAGGCAAGGACGAAAGTGTCCTTTCCCTCTCCCTCTAGCAGAGGATCTAGCAGACCAGGCTGGGCAGAGTCCCAGCTCCCCAGGGCTGAAGCCCTTCAGAAGAGCAGTTTGTCCTCCTGCTCCTACCTTGGCCCCATCTTACCGAGCAGCACACAGCAGGCGGGTGTATCATTAAAACCTTTTATTTTCTTTCTCCAGATCTGGGCAGGACAATTTACTCGTATGAGGAGAGTCCAGCCATCTCTGCTCCCAAAATCTAACATCTCCAGCAGCAAAACTGAGGAGGTTCAGGCAGTGTTCCCAATGTTCTCTGTCCTTGCTGGTATCTGTGGGTCAATTTAATCAGCTGAAGAAGGTCCTCAGCCAGGTTACAGCCCTCTGTGGTAATCCCCTGAGGCTGAATTTTGCTTGTTACCCACTTCTAAAAGAAAAGTGAGGGACTGAAGGTCTGAGTGCCAGGGGAACCAAGCACCTCTAGTTCTTACAGCCACCGAGGGGTGTGGGTACGCTCAGAACCCCCCTAAAACCCTCAAATCCGCTCAGCAGCATCCCTGGCAAGGCTGCATGTGGATGCTGTCCCAGCAAGGGTGACCCTGGCTCAAACAGATCTTACCTCCCCTGTTCACCTTCACCAGCGTCCTGCTTCAGACAGGCATGAAGGGCTCCTCGGGGCCACGCTCGTCCTTCTCGGGCAGGGCTGGCAGTGCCGGCCTCCCGCCCGGGGCAGCTGAGGGCAGGCTGGCTTGTCACCACTCACCATGGCAGCCGTCCCAGCTCTGCCCAGGATGGCAGCAGTGACAGGCTGAGCTGTGGCACCTGGAGAAATTGGGGAGAAACCTCTGGTGGCCCTTTGGACATCGCAAGGGCTATAGACGAAGAGAAGCCTCTCTCCAAAGACTGCAGTGTACTTTGCATCTGACCTCTCTCTTATCATACCTAGGGACAGGTGGGATCTGCGGCAGCTTCTTTCTTTCTCTCCTCGACAGCACTTTACCCCCAGTGCATTCACCTCCCGGAGGACCCTTTGCCCCTCTGCCCACACCTGCCTCTCCCCACCGAGAGATGCCCCCGCCAGTGTGGTCCCTTGCCCTAACCCTGCTTTCCAAAGTTCAGCCGCTTGGCTGCAGGCAGCCCATAATACCATTTTACAGCAAGGTGACCCCTGCTCTTTGGTGCTGTGCAACCCCCTGTCCGGCTGGCCGACGCGCCGGCCACCTAACGCGTTGTGACAGGTCGACTGGATGGAGCTTGCGGAGGGACTGCGTCTTCCCCCTCCTCTCAGCGGTGGGGTTGGCGGAGAGTTGGGTCCCCCTCTCTGCCCAGCACAGCGGGGGGGTTTGGGGGAGGGAGGGTGAAGGGACGGTCATCGCCCGGACCCTACCTCCAACCCATCAGACACCCCAGCATGGAGCTAACTGGGGGGACAGGAGGGTGCTGTGGGTTGATGTGTCACCTTTGCCAGGCACGTCACCTCCCAGTTACCCTCTGCCTCTTGCTCTAAGCCAGCGTAGGAAGGAAAACTTGGGCAGAGCTAATTTTTTCTTTCATTTCCCCCATCTGGGCTGCGTGCATCCGTCTCATCTGCTGCTGGGATCTCCTTGCTGGGAGCAGGTCTGACATTACTGCAGGGTCAGTCTGTGGCAGGGGACAGGAGTATCTCACACTGGCATCATCAAAGACAATAGTTTCCATAGGGGAAAAAAACCCCAAAAACCAATTTCTTCAGTCTCTTCCTCAGTCTCAGCTTTGGAACAGGGGCTGTTCGAGCTGCACCCAGTGAACTATCCAAGCTGGCACCCAGTCTGTCCCCTACCCACACTGCGTGCCAGCAGCAGAGGGGTTAAGGATGATCTTCCAGATATTCAATCGCTGGGAGCTGCTTTCCCAAACCTCCCTTGAGCCTCCTCAAGACAGGGCCTTGGTTTCCCTCATCTGCTGGGGTCTCTGTTCAGAAACAAGCCTGCCTTGGAGAAGGGCCTTCCACGGTGCAGCAGAAGTGCTCTCTTCTCTCCTTGATGCCCCCAAAATCTCCATTTTTCCAGAAAAAAAGGATGTCATTCCAACTCTCATATTTGTAACCTTAAAATCTTGACCTGGGCAGCAGAAAACATGGGAAAGAAAATCTAAAGTTAGTATTTGTAAAGCTTGTGCCTCTGTATTGAATCTTTGCCTTTGGGGAGGACTGAGATATGTTGTTTTCAAAGAAGTGAGATTAGCAAAGCTGAGCATCTCCATGGACTTTGCAAAACCCATGTCCCTGCATGGACATTGAGGCTTCTTCGCTGGGATCAAGAGTCAGCCTGGGTACCTAGCCCAGAGCCTGGCTCAGTTACACACCTCTCCCCAAGCATCAGTGGGGAACTGGCTCTTTCTGGTTGCAGCACGCTCAGAGGACATGGCATCAGCAGCCAAGTGCTGGGGCCAGGCTCTCACCTGGGGAAAATCAACCCCAGTTGCAGGAGAGGCTGGTAGGAGTGAAACTGCAGTCCCAGGTGAAGTTGTGGCTGGAGCTGAGGATTCATTTAGAGCAGAATGGCTGGTTATGGCCAGGGAACATCTCTGGCCCAGCAGTGCCCAGTTAGGATGCAGGAGCAGGCAAGGACAGTGCTGTCTGGCCGGGGTGGGCACCGCTGCTGGCTGTGAGCAGCAGGTGAGGAGGAGATGGGGATGGAGAGAGGGGGGGACAAACGTCTTGGAGAGGACGGGAGTGACAAGGGCAAGGTCTGGATGTGTTAGTGATGGTGCGAGCGTGGCCCTGTCAGTGCCAGCCTTCATCCCAAGTGATGGGCCTGACAGCCTGGCCAAGGACGAGGCAGGAGCAGAGGGCAAGGGGGGGAGGGAGCTGGGTGTCTGGTATCATGACACCTCAAGGACACCCCTTTGAAGGGCCAGGTGAACAGGAGCATCTCCTGGGTGCCCTCAGTCGGGGCTGTGGGGTGAGAGCAGTTTATGCTGTGCGTTTGCCCTTTGAGCAGAGTCCCAGCAGCATCCCACCCTCTCCTCTTTCCCGTGCAGTGAGCCTGGCTGCTGCCTCAGCTCTCCTTCCCTGGAAAACGTGTGTTTCCCTTGCTGCTCACCTGTGGGGAGAGTGTGGGCTGAGGCTGGGCTCCCCAGTTAAGAGGCTGGGACACTGGGACGTAGCAGTGGTGTGGCTGGGTTGAGAGCTGCCTCCCCAAAACAGCTTTCTGCCGTGTTCTTCCTGCTGCTTCCAGCCTTCGGGATGGGCACAGCTGTGGGACCAGCCTTGAAGGGGCGTTAGGAGCTGGTTCCCCTGCCCACGCGTGGGGTGGGAGATCTCTGTGCCAGGGGAGCCTGGGCTAGGCAGAGGCAGCCCCCATCCCTGGGGGGTAAACCAGGTGCGGAGCCAAACTGGGATGGCAACTGGTGAGGCCTGAGCATCTTCCTCTGGGAAGAAAGGTGCAAAGCCAGATTTCGGGCCCAAACCACTCGTGGGATTTTTTTTCTTCCGTGGTTTTTGGCCTCGTTTGCCCGCGGGAGCGAGGTTGTTTAGCCACTCTTCGGGAAGAAGCCGCTTTTGCTCGCTCCTGCGGCTTCCCCCCGCGTTAAACCCACCTCCTCGCCAGCCCCCGCGGGAGTTTCTCTCCCGTGGGCTTCGCCGTGCCCGGCGCAGGCGGGCGGGGAGCTCCCTCCTCCGGCCCCGCGGAGCAGCGCGGCCCGCCCGGGGTGCGGGGTCCCCTCAGGGTGCGGGGGGACACACGCACACGGCATCACCGAGGGGGCTCTAACAGCAGCCGGGGGTTCGCGGGGGAT
>JAAGAY010003588.1:0-10991 GCA_011801015.1 Ardeotis arabs
TACACACAGCCATCATCAAACAGAAGAAACAGCCCAGTATGAGGCACCGACCCAGAACCTCTATGCCACCCTTAAAATAATCTAAATTACTATGGTTAATGCTTATGCATCACACTCATCAACACCATTTAATGCAGACTGTTAACCCTGACCACCCACCAAATACTCTTCATGCGAAAGTAGGTCATGTATTTTTATAGGTTTAACTCACTCAGCAAATTTTACCCTCATGGCACTAAAGAACCACTTTCCTAATGCTCTGAAACTTTGAACTGAGGCAAACTGAAAGCTTCAGGATACTTTTTTACCTATCATTCTGCAAAGTAAAGCTAAATTTTTCAGGTGCCAGAAAGCAAGCCTTTACCCTTCAAGATTTAAGACAATTCCATTTCAGACAAATAACCTTCACCACAGGATGAAATGACAAATTATGAAACACTTATCAAAGGTAATGCAATCATCATGTTGGAGAAGTATCTGTATGCCAGACACCTTGCTGACCCATTAAAAATAGAAAAGCAATCGGTCTTCGTAGAGAAAATGAAGTACAGGGAAAGTCTCATTTCCAGCAACTAGAAAACACCCCCGTGAGAGCACCTTTGGGCACAGTAGCCATTTCCAGCCCACGCTGATCCTCAAATACCTGCTTGCCTCACAGCTTAGCTGTCCAGCTGCTTCGGGACAGAAACCCCCACTCAGGGAGAGGCGAGCAGAGGGAGCTAACTTCTACTAATTACCTACAGCCACAAACTCCTGCAACAGCAAAACCGTTCGGTTTAAGCCGTTTAAGAAGAAAGCAAACAGGGAGCCTTTACGAAGCTACCGCAGAGGAAGAGGCCAGAGGGGCCGAAGTCGGAGCCGGCGCTCGGGGCCCAGGCGGGGACATCTCCCTCCGGCGAGGCCTAGCGCCGAGGCAAGCCTCCTCCTCCCCAGGTGTGCTCCTCCAGAAACGGGGCCTGCCGCGGGAGGAGCGGGCCCTCGGCCCCTGGCCGGGCGGGAAAGCCCAGCCGCCAAGGGATCGCGGGGGAAGGGAGGGCGGGCCTGCCTCGGCCCGCGGCCGCAGGGAACAGGCACGGCGGGCCGAGCTCCGTCGCGGCGCTGGAGCGTTCCCCTCGCCTCCCGTCCCGCCCTGCCGGCCCCTGACGGGGGAACAGTGCCGGGCCGGGGAGAAGGGAGGGTGATAAGAGGGGCTCGGCGCCGCCCTGGACGAGCTAGCCGGCGCCTGTGCCCTCCCTGGCCAAGGGGGAGGCTGCCTGTACCTAGGCAGGTCGGAGGCCCCGGCGGAGGGCAGCTGCCTCCTCTCCGCCGTGGGCCGCGGCGCCCAGCTGCCCGCTCGGGCGGACAGAGAGCCGCTCCCTCCCCTCCCGCACCCCGCCGGCCGCGGCAGGGCTCTTACCTCTGCTAACATCATTACCCCGCTGCGCTGCGGCGCCTCGGCGGCCCTAGCCCCGCAGCATGGTGAAGCCTCGCGGCCGCGCGGAAAGCTCCCCCTCACCCTGCGGGGAGCCCGAGGCGAGGCGAGCGCCGCCAGCCCCCTGCCGCCTCCCTCAGCGGCCACCCGTCGCCCCCAGCCCCGCAGCCACCCTCGCAGCTCGGTCCGGAGAGGCCGCCATCTTGGGAAAGCTACGTGCACCACCGCCGTTCCCCGCCCGGCGCGCCCGCCCATTGGGGCTGCGGGACGCGGGGCCGCCCCTGCCGGGGCCGGCCAGCCCGTTGCCTTGCCTCCCCTCCCCGCCCTCCCCTGCCACGGCCCGGCCCGCCGGTTTGCAGGTCCTCGCTGGTGCTACCTGGGCCGTGGAAACCATAACCAGCACAGGCGGCCCTTTGCCAGGGTCCGGCCCCAGGGCTGGGGTGTGGCGGCCGGGAAGGCTCCCGGGCACCGTGATCTGGTAGATCCGGGGGCCGAGTATAGCTCAGGGGGTAAGTGCTGGAGCCGGAGCCCGGCCCGCGGTGCAGCGGCCCTAAAACACCGCCCAGGGCAGTGGAACTTAGAACGTTGGTGTCAAAGTCGCTCTGCTGTGGGTTGGTTTGGGTTTTTTTTGCCCTGTCTTCCTTGGGACGCTGGTGTGCCATCTCTCTGAGCTTCTCAGTACCAGGTTCTGAGGACAGTAACTGAAATATTTTTTTAAAATTTATGACCAAGGAGCATGCCTCTCATCCACCAGTAACGTAGGCAGCACTGCTTGCACTTCTGCTCTAGAAAGTAAGAAAGAGACATCTGTGAGTCCGTTACCTACAGTGTTGTTAAATAGTGGCGTAAATGATGGAACCAAAACACGTCTCAAAACAGGAGCCATGTCCACACCAGACCAGGGAGCCCTGCTCAGGAGGCAACACAGCCCCACAGCTCAGTATCAGAATACATGGAAAGATTTCTATCTGAAACTTGTTGCTTTTCATTTAAATACTGTTCTGTGGGGGTTTGTTTGCTTGCTTGCTTTTTAACTAGACTTCAAAGTTACAAAGTTAAATTTAGGTGCATTAGGAGAGTAGAAATTGGATGCCATTTTTTTCTGCACTGGCAATAACAGAAAATGCACACCCCAGAAGTAGTAATGGTTAGCGGTGAAGGTGGAGGAAAAGCAACACGACTATTAGAAAATGAAGAAAACCAACCTTTTTCAATTACAGTGTTTTTTTCTCCCCGAGTAAAAGCAAAGTCCCTTTTCTTGCAGATGTGCAAAGGGTGTTAGGGAGCCTGGTGGGTTTTGTAGAAGTTCTCTAATTTTCCATGGGATTATTAAATACTTAAGACTTCAAGGTTGCCCACTTCTTAGTTTTATTTGTGAGCATTACTGAGTTTCAGTTTTACTCATACAACTGGTTTTCCCCTGTCAGAGACCCAGCTGTTTAGTCATGTGGATCACCCTTTCAAAAAAGCAGACCCTCGATACTCATAATTTCTAGATAATTCAAAATATTAACTTTTAAAAGTATCTAGTAAGTTTTGTACTTCCAAGTCTGTATTTTGAATGTTTCATGTTAGCGTTATTCTTTTCTCCAAGCTGATGCCTCAGAGAAAATTCAAATCTCACAGCACACACAACTCTATTTTAAACAATAGGTTTAACAATAACAGAGCCATGCAGTGGTCTTTCACATGTTATTTCACCACCTTGATAAATTAAAAAATTGTTCAAAAACATTGAGCAATGGGAATTGTGAAATACCAATTCTATTGTATTGCTTTGGTCCCCTAACGTTTATTTACAGCATTCTGTAGATGCTTATTTGGAAGAAAGTCATGTATGTATACAGCTGTGGTTCTCTATTTGTGGCTTTCATCACACTTCCGTTCAGCCAAATAATGCCCTATGCTCACGTCTGTGGTAGAGGAAACCCTGAAGGGACCCATAGTACAGCAGAGTGCTCAGTGAATCATCAGTTATATAATTACGCAAAAACATCAACACATACTGAGCTAGGTAGGAAACAGATTCAAAATACTTAAAACACCTACTGTTTGCCATGTCACTTAGTCATAAATACATTATCTGGGCAGTATCATGCACTGATAACAAATTACTCAGCTTATAAAATGTAAGAGGTAAACAGGAGGTAAAAGTCACATGATATTTATTAATATATAAAAATATATAGTAGTGGAAACAAGATGGTTGCCTTTTCCTGTTCTTGGAATAAACTGTAGGTACAAGTTATTTTATTTTGTTTTGGTTTTTTTTTTTTCTGGGGAGGAGGATGTTTCTAAATGAGTATCAGCAGGTCTGGAATTGAAGGATTATCAGTGGTAGGCCAGAAGTGCTTGAACACTTACTTGTTTCCCTAAGCCCATCTTTAAGGGACAATAACGCTACTAGACTTGATGAGTCATCCATAAGAGAGTCACATTCCTTACATTTTATCCTTGTGCATTCGTTACACATACAGCTTGGGACTGGTGGTGCAATGAGCTAGCGTACTTAACGGAAGCGGTGCAGCCACGTTAGCACCATGCTCATCCAGGCAAAGCAGCGTGCTCATTATTTTCTTGTCACTTCCACAAACCCACAAACAGTCTGTGAAGAACTGTGTTAGGGCAAGTATATATATCTGTAGTCAAATGCAAACCTGGCAAAAAGTTTTTGCACCCAGTCCTTAAAAAACTCAGAGGATTTTCTCTCAGATAGGCCTATTGACAAATGCTTAATTAAGGAGTACCTTAACACTGACAGCTGCAAATACCTTCGTATTTCTAAGACAACTCCTACTTGTTGCCAAACGTCTTAGTGTTCTTTCCAGTTTTACAGTTTTCACTGACTATAAGCAAATAAAGTTGTCTGATGGTCTAGAGTCACATTTTGAAATCCCACTGTAGACAATGGAAGCTGCGGGGGGTATCTCGAAATTATGGATGAATACAGCATTAAAATCTGAAATAGAGCAGGGAGGAGATAGAGATAGCACTGGCAAGCTCTCCATCCAGAAGTTTATAAAGATATTTGTAAAATGAAGCATAGTGAGTGCACAAAGTTAAGAGGCAGGCTCAGAGACAAAAATATAGTTGTGAGGGGGCGGACGCAGCACACCCAGAAGAACTTCAGGGCACAGGCAAGATTTAGCAATAAAAGAGCAACTGTGTCAACTTGCAGCCAAGCACAAAAGAGTGCAAATTATTTTCCAGCCCTGAAAGGAGGGCAGTCCCACAACCTAAATAACTGTTAGCTCACCAGCTTATGAAAAGTGAAATTGGTTACCTAATTGCTATTGGAATAACCTCTGAAACAGCAGTGACCTGCATTTGGAGAGCAAAAGGATATGTTCTTTTGGCATGTACCAGAAGACAAGTGAAGACTATGGAAAGGGGAAACGACAGGCAGGGTTGGGGGAGGGACTGACTGAACAAACAACAGACCAATTTCGCTTTACTAAGCAGTTTCATTAGAATGGCTACGAGACTGTTTCTAGCTTCATCAGCAAGCCTGAACTTTTGTACCTTTCTCTACAGCCTAGAAAAGATCTTTTACAGAATTATTTCTGTAGACTATAAATTAGCTCTGATTGTCCATAACTAACCAATGTAAACCTAAGTTTGGCTTCTGTTCACTTAAGTTGTTTGCAGCTCAGGCTGGCAGTATGGTTGGAATTGTTTAGTTTGGGATTAAGTTTGGGGGGGGTGGATGGTGAGGTGGAGGAGGTCTGCAGAATTTGTAGTCATTAAATGTTTCAAGTGTTAAGTCTTACTGTTTAAAAGCAATTCTCTGTTTTTATGGTTGCATTCCATTACTGATCAAGTAAGATCAGATGACCCCAAAAGTCTACATAGCAACGTGATTGAAAGGGGAACTCAGAGCGTCTTTTATGTGTGAAATTTGAATATTCTGTTATTTCAGGATGTTGCCTATTCTGAGCTCTTTGGTCTGAGCTGCCTGATCAGAAGTGTTGCTTCTGATCAGGGTCACAACTCTGTAATTTCCAATTAAAGATCTAATTCACTTTCTGCTTTCTCAGCATTCACCTGAGATGCGGCACAGACAGAAAATGCAAGAATGTCTGTGAAAGGGCCACTCAAGACAATATGATGTGAATGTTGGGCATTAGATAAATAAGTACTGAAGAAGCATCAGGTGTAATTCCTGCTTCATCTTTTGCAATAAGGATGCGATATCTGCCCAGTGTTCATGTTCGCAGAATTGTTTATTGGAGACTAAAATATCTTTTAAAGCTTTTGCCAGCTTACATGTCTTCACTGTAGAGAACTTTCTGCTGTTCAAACAGCTGTCTCCAGCTAGGACAGAAACTGTTCGCCTTAGCAGTTTAATCCTAGTTGCCTAAGCAAGTATTAGAATAAAGATAAACTATATTTCTTAATACAAAGGAAACTCTCTCAAAATTATCATGACATCTCTTTCGGAAGTCTACAATGACATGACTAGAGTAATCTCAGAATTGTAAGGTAGATGTTAATCATCAGCTGCTTAGCTTCTGGCCATGGATTTTCTGTGGAAATGCACACAAACAGAAGGCTTTCTATGCTATTTGCACACTGCTGCTACAGAGAGCAAGATAGGATACAAAACTATTTAGAAAAGTAACTTTAATTCTTAAAATTCCTTTGGAAGCAACCAATGCAAGTTTTTTTACCTGAATGATACACTAACTTCAAGATAAAACTGTTAAATGGAATTTTTTAGTCTACAGTTTGGCAAATGATCCCATTCCCTCTTTTAAGTGGGTCAAGAGTCATGATAACATATCTGTGGTTTGAAGATATTTCTGTTGCTCTTCAGAGTATTTGCTGTTACCCGTGCTTGACCTGATGACAGCAACTACCTTTTTCAAAAGGGTTCGGATGGTTTTTCTCCTGAAATTTGAACTCCTGAATGTGTCTGGCAGGTAGATTAGCCTAAATGATGGCTCCACAGGTCTGAAAAGTGCCTCCTTTTGGTATCTTCTTGAGCATATGTATGGCCATTTTTAGAACATATTGCAAACAATTTTTATACATTGTTTTTAGTTTTGTTTGGTGATGGAGACCCAGTGGACTCAGTTTACTTTCCTGGTAAGAAGAGTTTGTTTGTGTCATTATATTATGGTTATCCTTCCAGGCATTAGGTGTATGTCACAAGCAGATGAAGTTTGGGGCCTGCATTTTCAGGTTGCATACTGTTTTAATAGTGATTACAGTGACACTGATACTGTGATAAAGTGTTACAGTGATACTGAACTTTGCCAGCAACTTTAAGACCAAAATGAATGTGTTCAATGGCATGGAGAACACAAAACAGGTTATATCTACACAATTTTGGTAGAAAATAGCCACTTAATAAGACTGACAGCTAGCAAAAGACAGACAAGTAGGAAGCAAAGCTACTCACTATGCATTAAAAAAATTAGCTTAATTTATAATATTTGTATTCTGCAAAATTGTTGTCCTTTTTACATAAACCCAGATGAAGATATCATCCTGAGAAGTCTGAGAAATCTGGCTAACTGTACTGCAGTCAACACATGATATGAGTGGTTCTTTAGTTGGGAAATTTAAAAAACAAAAGCTGAGCCACGGAGAATTAGGAGCAATTCTAAAACTTTTCCCTTTTTTTTTTCTTTAAGTGATGTTTTCCACTGTGTCCTAAATGCTTAATCCATAGTCAACAAATTTTCTAAGACAGTTAATCTGCTTATGAAGGATGGATGGTGGGGGGAGAGAAAATCAGAAGAATGAAATTGTTAAGAGTAAAATAAATATTCTGTCTGCAGTATTAGCAACCCCAGGTGTTCAGAGCCATTAGCCAAGCTCTAAGAATAATGACATTGGAAATGAAAGTTGTTTACATTTTCCCTGTTTCCTGAACCTCTAAGAAGCAGTCACGTCATATCCTCAGGCTTTGCTTTGCAATCATAAAGGCTACAAACTCTTTTTAAAGCTTATTTCTTCTTGCATTGAATGACATGGCTCCACAAACCTTAAGAACGAAGCTAAGTATTGTAAGTTATAGTACATTTGTAGGACTTGGCAAAACCTGTGAGGATACTGGGGGGTTTATTATACTTTTCTTCCATTGTGCGTCACTGATCTTTGCGTCTTCTCTCTGGGTGAGGGAGTTCATTAGTATTGTGTATGCTCTCAGAGCTGAAGCTCTCACTGCTTAGACCTTCGAGGTCACTTTGCACATTGGCTTCATTCTTCTGGCCGTTTGTTTTGCAGCCCACTTACACCAGTTTCTTCATAACAAAGACTGATGCAAAAAACCTCTACAAAATGTAGAGATTTAATTTAATCAGTGAAAAGAGCCACAGGAAATCCAAACTCCTGAAATGAAATGCTGCTTGTAATGCATTAGGAAGAGGGCAATACAGAGGAGTACAACAATCATTACTTATTGGAACAACAGCATTTCCCCTGATTTTGTTAAAACCAAACCCAGAATACTGTCCCCTGTGTACTTTACAACACAAGTCAGTTGCTGCTCCCCTGAAGGAGAGTTAAAAACTGGTCCTATGTCAACTCCAAATTGTTTTTCATGTATGACAACAACTACCAGGTCCCTCCTTCACCAGAAAAACCTGTTCCTCAGGCACTCCTCTTCCTCATAGTTAGATGCATAGTCAGAGAGGCCATTATGAAGAATATTTAACTAGGTGGATTTTATATACAAAATGTGTCCTTGACTAAAGATTTTATACCTCGGACCATTCTATGGTTTGTTTGGTTAATCTTTGAGATTCTGTTTTTCTCTTCACATTTTTCACAAGATTTTTTTTTAATATTACTTTTTGAAAAAAAATTCTTTCTGATTGTAACACTCCCTCTACAAGGTAGGAGACTTTCTGCAAGACCACTGCAAGCCATTTAGGACTAAATTAAGGATCATTACACTCTTAACTTCAGCTCCTATTCACTTGTTGCCAGTACTCCTCTTTCCCTTAACACACGAGAGTGTCTCATCTATCAACCTGGGCCACCTCCACAGGGAGGTGTGAGGTGGGGCCCAGCTTTTCTGTGTGGGTTCTTCCTTCACTTTACCAGGAGGACTAATCACCACTTGTCCATTCTCATAATTTACATTCAGATCCCAGAAAGACAGACAGGTTTCTCCATAGTTTATTATGAAAGAATTGGAACAACATATGCCACTGCTGCTGAGATGAGAACATCAGCAATACATCTAAGGTCATGAAGGATCAGTAAAGACATAATCTTAGATAGGCTTTTGCAGAGTGACTCACAGACCTGAGTATTAATCCTTGCAGCAAAGGCATATCCTAAAGTAGGACAGTGAAATTCTCCATATCAATTCCCATAATTTCCTCATAATTCCTATTATCTCTTGCAATAGTTCCTCTGGAAATGCCAATTTGAAATAGGATTTGTAAGCTTAAAATGCCTGTTTCGACTTTCCCTTCCTTGTTGATGGCAGTGTGTTTACCAAAGGGTATCACTTTTTCTTTAGACTGAGCGTACAGTACTTCAGGCTTATTTATGCCTCCAATTACAAGCAGTACAGATGCTGCAGACAAATTATATCCTCACATTAAACCAGCGATACAGTCACATAGATTTTATTTGGAAACACTGAATGTAAACCTCCCTTGACCCAGACTACTCTGGAGTCAAAATTGAGATTGCAAATTAACAGACTAAGCTAAATTATCTTAAACAGCTAAGCACAGGAGTCTGCAATGCAGTTTTGAGTTGAAATTCAGATCTGCTTAGTCATCACACTGATAAGAGATTTTGGATTTATGCAAAATTGATTAACAACCTTTTATAAACTTATTCTTGCTAGATTCCCACAAAGATCACCATTTCACTTTTTAGATATGAAATAAGTGACATAAAAAGCCTGATTTACTCCAAACTCACCAGTGCTTTGGAGGTGAAAAAGGAAAGGAGAAAAGAAAATATGTGTTCTGATACATGACTGCTTTTAACATTATTATTTTGAATTTTTATTAATCAGTTCAATTTAAAATTTTCCAACTAAGAACAATATTAGCTACATCAAGTTCTTCCTCAATACAAGATGCAATTCAAAACTTATTTAATATCTCCAAGTATTTCCAGTGTTAAAACCCAAACAGCAGCTAGTTCTCTAATTTAAGCTCCAAATTATCTGACAAAAGTGGCAAAGAGCAAGGCTAGAACAGAGTTTTTCCAGTTACAAAACATAAATCAACTGCACTAGATCTTTCCTTGCACCTTTCTGGAGCAGTCCAATGAACACACAGTTAGAAAATATATCAGGGGAAAGAAACACAAACAAGTTAGAATAATATACTTATTGCACTATTTTAATATTTTAGAAAAAAAAATCACAGTCTTGTGTACATCCAGCTATGGAAAATAAACATCTGCCCTGCAAAGTCTCCTAGTATTCACCTTCATCCATCTGTACTCTCTTTGCTCACCCACTGCCATTTTTTTTTGTTCCTCACTCTGCAATATCTTGATTTAATACTTCTTTGCTTCTATTCCTCTTTCATACTTGGAATATGCTTCCCTCCTTCTTTTCTGCTCCTCGACCCCTAGTGTGGCAACATCTCCATATTCCTTACAGAAATACCTCTCTTTCTCATGGCTGAACGTGAATATGGGCTGATATCTTCTGCTTTGCGCCTGGGGAGGGTACCATCCCAGGGGAGCGAACAAGCTGCCAGGCTTCGTCCATCCTCTGCATCTCCCTTAAGCCAAATAGCTTCTATATCCGAGAGGAAAGGTGCTCTGGGATAAAGCTGATGGTAGCTACCAGAAGCACTTCTGGAACTAATATATCAGTCATTCTCGCTAATGAGGAAAGGAAATGACAGCTCTGTAACTTTAAACTGTATAGCTTTTCAATAAATACGAAATGGCTTTAAATAGATATATAGAATACAGTTAGAGCTCATCATTATAGCAGGTCCTGTGGTTGGTTTTGTTGTTTCACCTAAAGCTGCCGTCTGTGGAATCATGTGTCTGAGCCATGTGATGATTCTGCTGTAGGCAAGCAAGTTTTCATCCTTCCTCTTGACACAGAATTGCTTACGTACGTGAATCCTAAAGCCTTAGAAAATCAGGGTGTCCTGGTTACAGTTGGGATGGAGCTAGTTTTCTTCCCAGTAGCTGCTGTGTTTTGGATTTAGTATGGGATTTGGAATGTGGAGAATGTTGATAATACAGTGATGTTATTAGTTGTTGCTAAAGAGACCAAGGACTTTTTCAGCTTCCCAGGTTATGTACAGATGCAAGAAGCTGGCAGAGATATAGCCAATGCAGTTGACCCAAACTGGCCAAAGGAAGTATTCCATACCATAGACATGCACAGTACATAGGGGAGGTTGGCCAGTGGGCAGCTCACTCTCGCTCTTGCTCTCTTTCTCTCTCTCTCTCGGGATTGTTCTGAGATCACTCTTGATTCTGTTCCATGATTGCTGCTCGGGATGGGCTGTATTGGTTGCCAGGTCATCGAGTGGTGAGAAATTGTGCATGTGTATATTTTATTATCCTATTATTATTGTTGTTGTTTTTATTATTGTTATTATTATCTTTGCTGTCTTAGTAAATTGTCTTT
>JAAGAY010003593.1:0-10534 GCA_011801015.1 Ardeotis arabs
TGAGCCGACAGTGTGCCCAGGTGGCCAAGAGGGCCAACGGCATCCTGGCCTGCATTAGAAATAGTGTGGCCAGCAGGAGCAGGGAGGTAATCATCCCCCTGTATTCGGCGCTCGTGAGGCCGCACCTTGAGTATTGTGTTCAGTTTTGGGCCCCTCACTACAAGAAAGACATTGAAGCCCTGGAACCTGTCCAGAGAAGGGCAACAAAGCTGGTGAGGGGTCTGGAGCACAAGTCTTATGAGGAGCAGCTGAGAGAGTTAAGATTGTTTAGTCTGGAGAAGAGGAGGCTCAGGGGAAATCTCATTGCACTCTATAGCTTCCTGAAGGCAGGTTGTGATGAGCAGGGGTTTGGCCTCTTCTCCCAGGCAACAAGCAGGACCCGAGGAAATGGCCACAAGTTGTACCAGAGGAGGTTTAGATTGGACGTGAGGAAAAACTTTTTCTCTCAAAGAGTGGTCAGGCACTGGAATGGCCTGCCCAGGGAGGTGGTGGAGTCGCCGTCCCTGGCAGTGTTCAAGAGGCGGCTTGATGAGGAGCTACAAGATATGGTTTAGTAGCTGTGGCAGCAATGGTAGTGGGAAGACGGTTGGACTAGATGATCTTATAGGTCCCATCCAACCATGTGATTCTATGAATTCTATGAATTCTATGAATTTTAAAAGAGGCTTTTCTAAGTTATGTTCTCACTGGACATCGGGCACGTTCCATATTCCTTGGAGTGAAGTCAAAACTTATTCTGCCACCAAATTAAAGAAATTAAAAAATGATAGCAGTAGAAACACTTTTAAATTTCCTGCTTCAGGAAAGTGCTTAACACTTCTCAATAGTGATGCATGAAGTATTTCACATGCATGCATACAATATCTTAGAATTACCATTTTTGGCTGCTTATGAAAGCTGTAGTTATGCTACTGCAGTAAGTACTGCAGTACTTACAGAAGTAAGAAAAGATGGAAAATTAGGCTGAATAATAAATATTCTGAATTAATCTATAAGCAAACAGTTCAAGTCAGCACTACTACCACACTGATCAGGAAAATAATTATCAACTCTCAAGATAAGCCAGAAAGTCACTTAGGACTGCAGCATTAAAATTTCACTTGCCCTTCAGGACATTTCCCACCTAGAAAGATAAAACTCATTGAGTTAGTGCTTGCTTTTGCTAAGAAAAAACAAGTAAACAAACAATACTCCCAATGGGAGTGAGTGAAAAATAAGGCTCCAGAACCTGTAGCTCTGAATGACTTTTCATGCTCTGTTTGTTCTTTGCTTTATGAGGCACTGTACTTAACCTTTAAGTACAATAGTGACCTTAAAATGCTTAATCTGGATCAGCAGCTCCTGTGGGTTCTTGAAATTCTTGCCAGCTTCATAAAACCCTGAATCCCACATCATGCTTGTTATTTCCTCTCCTCTCAGAGACAGAGACGGGGGGATGATGTGCAGCCTTTTGACAAACACTGAAAATGAGATTTACTGTCCCCTCTATTCATATAGCTTATCTTTTGGGACATATCTGAGATATGCTCTGTACCAATTATTTTATCTTTTCTTGCAAAGATCCTTGCCTTTGTCAGTGATCTAAGGTAAGCACTTAACGCTCTGCCACTCAGGAAAATTAGATAATCTACTGATCGGATAGTCCATTGATCCATGAACTGTGTCATAAGGCTTAAGCAAGGAAAGCAGTCCTTTCTTACAGCTGTTGACTGCTTTGTCTCCTTTAACTTTCATGGAGTTTTGATTGATAGTCTTTGCTCAGGTAGGCAGGAATGTGAACTCAATAACGAGAGGAAAATTCAATGTCAGTTCAAACGATCCCTTCAACTTGTTTGCTCCTACTGACTCAAATAAACAACTTTTTGTGGAAGATGTGTCTTAGAAGTAGTCTGTGAATCACACACCAACACACTTTTTTCCTCTGGACAGTCTCAGATATCTTGATATTTACGATTAATACGGCAGTATGGGAGTGTCTGAGTACACCTCCTTGATTGAAAGTTGCCCATGTAAAAACTTAAATTAAAAAAAAATCCGCTGGCACTTGTAAAATCACTTTCAAACCACAAACAAGACAGTGATCAAGACTGCTCCTGTTTAATATTTAAGACATTATAAATTATTGAAAACATCAATTTTTTTTCCCAAGATGTGCCCTTCAAGTTTCTTTTTAAAATCCATTTTTAATTGATATTAATTCCTTTATTTCTTGTCATTTTTTTCTTTCTATGTCCTTGAAATTCTGATTTTAGCTGGCACGGTATCAAGAGTTTGATCATCAAAATTCACATTAAGCAAGAGTCACTGACTGGCTGCATAGTAATATTTCATATGCTTTCAGTTCTTAGATAACAGTTTATTCCTATAGAATACAGCACACGCCTTGTTTCCAGCAGCCTAAACAACCCTGCTGCCCCCTACCTTTTTTTTTCTTCCACGTAAGACTTCTTGAGGTCTCAAGATTCACAAATGGGAAGGAAATTATTTGGGGAATCTCTTATCAGCTTATACTCAATAGAATACAAAAAATTGATTAAATCAATTTTTTCTTGCCAAATACAATACTTGCTAATATTATTAAATAGAGCTTTTATCGACTTTACCAGAAAATGTGAGACTTCATGATTTCTTTTTTGACTACTTTTTTACATGTATTTGACAGTTTCCAAATCTATATTCCTATTATCAAGAAGGATTAGGTTCTGAGAGATGATTTGCCTCTCCCTAATTCTACCAGCTCAATCACATTGACTGCTACAAACCAAAGAAAGTGTAGTAGTACCACTGGTAAATGGAAATGTATGAAAACTTGCTTTGTTGCATGTTTTTTTTTCTCATGGTCACACAAATCTTTCTCATATTAGGATTAAAAATTATTTTAAGTCAACTTAGTTCCCTGTTAATGTTGCTAAGCAGAACAGAGACAAATGTTGTCTCTCTTTGCTGTATTTTTTACCATTTTTTTTCAAGATCTGAAAAAATCATTGCTGTGATATTAAAACCTGGAAGGGAAAAAAACCAAGACCAATGAATGTTCAGTTCCTATTTTTTACATTAGTCAAGTATGACAACATCCAATCAGGAAGCAGAACTGTGAATTAAAAATCTCTCTCAAAAGTAGGCAGAATTATTTTCTCTAACAATATAAAACACTATCCCAAAATAGGCAAAAGTCCATTAAACAGCATAGTTACCAGAAACATCTTTCTAAACATCTCAAAAAGACAAGTTTAAATATCCTCATTTTATTATAAATCTCGTGTTTAGTTCATCCCAGTACCTCTCTCTCTCATTCAATATAAGGAAGACATTGAAGTTATGTCAAAACATAATTAAAGGATCAAAAGCAAAATTCATGATAACGTTTTACTCAGAGAATGATCACTTGCAAGAACATCAAAGTTTGCAAGTTACATTTTCTTCCTCTGCAAGACTTTCTTGTTAATATTAATTTACTAGAACAAGCAATTATCCAATTATCTTCACATTTAAATTACCTAAATGTCCAGGTTGTAATTGCAATCATTAGTTACTGAAATTGCACCTGCAAATGCTATATCACAAATATGGCTATGAAACATTTATGTTGTTCTTCCGTAATGGATATTTAACGATTTAATTTCATTATTAATATTTCCTAGTATGTTGTAAGCAGTTTTGTAAAAATACTCATTGCTAGAGGGAGTCATTTTATTTGTGAAGGAAAGCAACCAAGGAAAACATCATTAGGGTTTTTTTTCCTCTCTTTAGTCAATGACAAAGGTAATAGTATGGAAAGTTAATTTTTGCCAATGGGCTTCTACAATTCCAAGTAGCAACAGTATGAACAACTGACAATAACTACCTTAAAAATAAATTTAGTGGTGAGTTTTAATGTTTGTTCTCGGTACGGACTCTGTCTTTTATTCTTTCTTATCAAAATCTGGCTACTTCACTTTGACAAGTACCTAGAGTTTGAAACCATTATGTTACTACTAGTCTCCTTCTGTGAGGAAGGAAAATAAACTAGATATTAAAAAAAAAAATTGTCACATTATAAGTAAGGTAATAGATACGCCTATGCAGCATGTACAAAAGCTTATTTGAAGTATAAAACTCTCACTAAATTGGTTTTAGTGGTTAGTTTTTGGTTTTGGTTTTTTTTTTTTTGGTACAAAACTCACCAAACTATTTCTCAAGGTAAATTAGCAGAATATCTGTATATAGGTATGAAAATGAGCTACATGGGAATTAAACGATTTTGCAGGTATATATATGCAAAATTTCCCAGATACAATTTACAAAAGGGGATAACGATTAAAAAAGCAAAGTACAAATAAAAGAAAGTAACTCCTTCCACAAGGCAAATATTGTCTTCTGAGTCCAGATTTTAAAATATAAACAGGAAACGGTTTGGACAAATTCCAGAGTAAAAGCCTATGCACTAGCACTAGCTAGTTTATGCACTGGCATGAACATATGCTTTTTACTGAGAGATCACTCCCCAGTCCAGTTATTTCACCTCTTCTGGTTGCCACTGCACGAAAAACCCAACTAACTAACAACTAAACTGAAAAATAGATAACTACTGATAACTACTGAAAAAGAATTTACAAACTCTCTGCTGTTAGAGATACATGATATTTTCCAACAGCTTTTCATTACACTGTAGTGATCACATCCGGAATTGAACTGCTATGAGGATTGACACTGATGACCTACTTAATTACACAGCAGTCTGTCACATCTTGAAACGTCTACCTTCCGAAACCCAGATGGACATTTAAAGCCCATTTTTTCTCTTATACTCAGTGTTTCAAGAGGAATTCGTGGCCTGTTCCAATTATCTAAAGGCCCTAACTGTACAGATCACACATCAGAGAAGGCCCAGGCTGAACTTGGCCCTAGCTGATTGACTGACTGTTTCATTTCTATAGAGGAAATGGGAATGTACATTGGCTGTTGCAATCAAGCTGGCTCCGCTGTCATAACTTCTAGAAAGAGGACTTCATCTCAGTCATTCTGGAGTCTTTAGAGCTTGCAGAGGGTCGAGGAAAATATGTCTATACTCAAGTAGGTTTTCAAATGTTTTTTGAATCATGATTGTTCAATCTCAGTCTCCATCATGCCCACTGTATTTTACTTCAAACCTTTTGGGTTGTTTTAATTCCTCCATATTGTCCAAATCTCTACCTCCTTATAAAACTAAGCTATATTCACATGAATAAAAGATTCATTCCAAGATTTTATCCCCAGTTTGGTGTTCCCAAATTAAGAGAATGGATAGTCAAAGATGTGGTACTGGGCATCTCATTACAAAATGCTTTCTAAGAAAAGGATATTTACCAAAATTGAAACTCTAGAGCTTCACTTGTAGTCTTCTTCATGGGATGGAGTTACTCCTGACTTATTCCCATATAAACAGAAGACAGATGAAGTATTGTAGAACCTATTCTAGTCTTCCATAAGGCTCCAGTTATTGCAGGTTAGAAAAGTAGCAAGAAGAATGTGCACTGCTGAGACACAGTGAAAATTCATCTGTACTACTAACTTCAAGCATTGCTCAGGAACATTTTTTGGTACTATAATAGGATCATCTAGATCATTTCAGCTAGCACTTGAACCAAACAATTCCTAACACACTTTGGCAGTTGGAACAGTTCAGATTCCATTAGCAATAACCTGTTTACAAGGTACCTTCCTGATCTGAAGTCTAAGACAGTTTACTAGCAAAGATGAGGGCTGTTTCATGTCAGAAGGCATCAGTGTCAGGGAATCTGTCTAGGTGTTTGGGATACCAGTGAAGGTGTGCCCTTAGAGGACTTCATTCTTTGGGTCATTTTTGGAATACAATAGTAAGCAACCTGGTTTCTGTGTGTTTCTTCTCTGTACCATAAACAACAGAAATAAAGTGAAAGTAAAAGAATAAAAAGTCTAAAATATTTACTTGATCATTCTGAAAATGAAAATCATATCAATCATGGCAAACTTTTAACCATTAATTTTTTAACAAAGTAATTGGCACATGGCATATCTGTAGATATGCCTACTCTAAGTGTAATCCACTTACTGTAAACTTAGTGTAAGTCCAAAAATGTGTATGTACATCATACAATGTCATGAAACAACATATCTCTGACTAAGCTGATAAATTCACATGGTACAATCGCTGCTGTACAAAAGCTAGGTCTTGTGCCATAGAATCATAGAATAGCTAGGGTTGGAAGGAACCTTCAAAGGTCATCTAATCCAACCCCCTGCAAGAAGCAGGGACGTCTTCAACTAGATCAGGTTGCTCAGAGCCCCATCCAACCTGGCCTTGAATGTTTCCAGGGATGGGGCATCCACCACCTCTCTGGGAAACCTGTTCCTCTTCTTCCCAAAGCAGCCGCACACTACCATGGTCTTTCTTAAAGATGATGTCATTTTAAAGGTGAGATCTAAGGAAGATTCAAGTGCAGATAGACTGTTTTGAGAACTAAAAGAATTCTCTTTTCACACATGATGTGTCTCCTGACACAGGACTGCTCACACTGATGAAGAGATTGCAGTTCCTACTAAAATGTGATAAAACTAAAAGTTTTTCTCTGAAAACAGACTGAATATAGAACAGAGTTCAAAACTGAAACACTCCTGATGCACAGAATTTTTCACTGTAAGAACAAAGATGGCTAAAACTCAGCTGTATATGCACTGCAAGTATGTATATGCATATGTATGTCCTAAATATGTTACTAAGGTCAATTCATAAAGATGCTTTGCTTTTGAAAATACAAAACTGGCTAAAAACCTTACTGAAATTTGAAAGAGGGCTATCTTCCTTTTTCAATGAAATTTTAGAATGAAACTACTATATTTTGCTCTGAACTGAGACAGCAGCCAGAGGTACAGGCAGTTCATCTTACCCCATGCCTTCAAAAAAAAAAAAAACCCAAAGAACCCTTGGAATGGTAATAGAAAAGCCTATGAAAATATCAGCTTGATAGTGGTCACAAAAATGCAACCTAATTGTTAGCAGTTACTGAGATAGAAACAAACAAGACAGAAAATTATCTTTTCTCAGTACATAAATAAATGGGGCACTCATATAATAAAATCATATCCAGTTTTGTCCTGAACCTCACTCTGCCTCAACATCTCTAAATAAGATGGCAAAACTGCAAAGGCACTAGACAGTGACAGGATTATTAAAAATATGGAGCAATTTTCCAGAGGTAAATGCCTACATAGTCTAGGGTTCTTCAGCCTCGAAATTAGATAAGTGAGAGTAGATAAAATTATTAAGTGAAAAGGGTTAATTAAGTACCATTAATCTATTAAAATAACAGTGTGGTTTTTATCATACAAGAGCTAACATATTGGGTAGCAAATTCAATACACACACACACACACAGATTAATTTTCCTACGCAGCAAAACATAGAATCATAGAATTATAGAATGGTTAGGGTTGGAAGGGACCTTCAAAGGTCATCTAGTCCAACCCCCCTGCAAGAAGCAGGGACATCCCCCACTAGATCAGGTTGTTCAGAGCCTCATCCAACCTGGCCTTGAACCTTTCCAGGGATGGGGCATCAACCATCTCTCTGGGCAACCTGTTCCAGTGTTCTACCACTCTCTCACTCTATTTTAAAACCATTATCCCTTGTCCTGTCACAACAGGCCCTGCTGAAGAGTCTCTCCTGGTATTTCCTGTAGGCCCCCTTGAGGTACTGGTGACCGCTATAAGGTCTCCCTGGAGCCTCCTCTTCTCCAGGCTGAACAGCCCCAACTTTCTGAGCCTGTCCTCATAAGAGAGGTGCTCCATCCTTCTTATCATCTTTGTGGCCCTCCTCTGGACCTTGTCCTTCTTATGCTGGGGGCTCCAGAACTGGACACAGTACTCCAGGTGGGGTCTCACCAGGGCAGAGTAGAGGGGCAGAATCACCTCCCTCGACCTGCTGGCCACACTCCTCTTGAAGCAGCCCAGGATGCAGTTGGCCTTCTGGGTCACAAGGGTACATTGCCTGCTCATGTTGAGCTTCTTGTCCACCATCACTCCCAAGTCCCTCTCCTCAGGGCTGGTCTCAATCCATTCTCTGCCCAGCCTGTATTTGTGCCTGCATGAAATCATGCAGCTTACTGCAACAAGTTGTTCTGGATCCCAAAATTTGTAGTAGCTTCAAAAAGCACTTACTACAAATTGACAGCAGAAAAATCCATCAAGGGCCATTAAGCCCAAAGACATAACTTGTGGCTCAGCATATAGGTCCACTCGAAATTGCTTAAAACCAGATTAAAAGTCCCTTCATGACCTCCCTGTTCTTGAAACCATAAAGTTGTTCAAAGTCTCCATATCCAAATCCTGAAAAATTCCTAATTAGGTTTTTAGCGTTCATGTCAGCTGAAACATCTGTTGATCTCATTTATGTTCTCTAAAACACTTCACTCAAAAGACATTGGTGGAGACATTCTGAAATCAATGAGGTTCCAGAGGCAGTTACAAGGTCCTGCTTCAGTGTCTATTATTTACAGCCAATGAAATATGTCAAGAGGACTTTAGAGAACTCTCTAGCAAGTACTAATGGGTGGGACAGAGTTCTGTAATACAGGAGATCTCATCTTCAGTTCAGGCTCCAAATGAGGCATATAAAGAGAAGCAGTATGAGGCCAGATTTCACAACTGATGGCTGTAACCAAGTACCAGATATTTCAGTTGCTTTTCCTCTTATTTACTGAGGAAAAAAAAAAAAAAGCTCTTGTGAAATGCCTGCCTTCACTGGAGCTGGGAAACCTAGCCAAAGAAAGTGTTCTTCCATCACCTTTCTTGGAACACATTCTGCTGACTGCCTTGGCTTCATACCTTGCTCTGTCTCTGAATTCTGTTCTTAAAAATAACTTACAAACTCAACCTTTAGGAACAACAAACTGCAGGAGTAATTTTCTTATACAAAGGCATCAATTGCTGAGAAAATTCAGAGACTGTGACTATTATTTACGACTGTATCTTTATTTTCCTGTCCTGCCATATTTAAGTAACAAAGCAGAACACTGTCAGTGTTCCACTTCACAAGCACTAACACTCAATCTGCCTTGTCTGCCAAGACAGCTTTTTTTCTTTCCGCTTTAGATATATGAAGGCTTTTCTTGATTGGGAAACTGGAGTGGCAAAGACTAACTGAGATTTGGCGTAAAATCATTTTGATATCAGCCCTGTCTCTAGCATGCAAGTCTTTGCTATAATGACATTATTGGCACAGCATGACTCCACTTATTTAGCAATGACTAAGGATGAGCCATGTCAGGGAAATTAATTATCTTTCTTCTATAAATTTTGTGTATATTTTAGGAAGGATTCGTTCTCTTGGAAAGATAATGTGGCAAAGGTTACAGCATGGCTGCTGTTGCAGTCTATTATATTTGATCTTAAACTCAAAAATTTCAGGAAGTCCCCAGTAGGAAGAAACCCAGGGTGAAATTCTGACCCATATCAAATCAGTGGCAGTATTCCCATTGACCACTTTAATGCCAGGACTCCACTCCACAAGTCAACACCATCCAGCTGGGGTATGGTCTCCCTACAGCCCTTAGTAGAACCCTGTCCAGTGTCTTAAAATACATCACTATGATCAGCAGCTTACTTTGTAGTATAAGGCAGATTGCAAGAACTGTAAATGGTCATAAAATGATAATACCCTCTCTTCTAGGAGATTGATTCTATTGTGGGAACACTTGCTTTGAGGTTGTGTTTAGCTTTTGTGTAATAAATTAGAAACCTCTAGGAGAGTAATTTTAATACATTTCAGAACTTTAGGGAGCTGTGATACAGCTAGCCTATAAATACTTGCTATTTTAAAAAATAGTATCCCACAACAACAGTGGACATTCAATGATAGAAACTGTCACTTTTAGGTATGCAGTCATTGCCCAGAATACCAAGACAGAGTACTTTTGATGAAGCTTAAGAGGAACTGATATTGCAAGACAGATATATCTTGAATCCAAACAAAAAAATTGTTGAAAAAGGAACACCAAACCTCCTTTTTTCTTAGTCAAAGTTAAAATAACAACATTACATTTTGTGCACAACATAACCCCTGCAGAGTAAGGAAGTGCTTGCTGGGATGTATTTCCAATGTCCAATGGAGAGTTCACAGAATAAGAACATGTGAAAGACCCTGAATTCTGCCATGAAGCTTTCTCACATAGCGTCATAGAATCATAGAATGGTTAGGGTTGGAAGGGACCTTCAAAGGTCATCTAGTCCAACCCCCCTGCAAGGAGCAGGGACGTTCCCCACTAGATCAGGTTGCTCAGAGCCCCATCCAACCTGGCCTTGAATGTTTCCAGGGATGGGGCATCCACTACCTCTCTGGGAAACCTGTTCCAGTGATCTACAACTCTCATTGTGAAAAATTTTTTCCTAATGTCCAATCTAAATCTACCCCCCTCTATTTTAAAACCATTACCCCTTGTCCTATCACAACAGGCCCTACTGAACAGTCTCTCCCTGTCTTTCTTGTAGGCCCCCTTGAGGTACTGGAAGACCGCTATCAGGTCTCCCCGGAGCCTCCTCT
>JAAGAY010003596.1:0-11573 GCA_011801015.1 Ardeotis arabs
ACCGCTGCGTTTGCCAAGGCCCGTTTCTCCTCCCTTTCTTTTCAAATTAAGGAGGGAATGACTTTTTCGCGTGGGTCCTGCACGGTGTTTCCCCCCCGCCCCTCATTCCCTTCCCTCCCCTTCCCCACGAAAGAACGAGTCCTGCGGGTGAGCGGGGGAAATCGGCGGTTTTAAAGCGTAAATAAGATGTAATTTGGGCTGCGGGAGAATGGGGGGGGGGAAGCATCGGGAGGTGTTTGTGGTTTACGGGTCCCCGGGGGGAGTTCAGACTCCTGCCCCAAATAACTTGCGTCAAGGAGTGACGGCGTTTGTTACAATCTTCAAAAACCTCAGCCCGCCAGCACCCAGAGTAAAAGGGGGGGCGGGGGGGCTGGGGTTCAGGAGGTGCTTGTTGCTTCCAGCGATCTGGCCACTTCTCTGCCTTACCAGTTTCTGCCTGGGACCGGGAAAAATGGACCTGTTTAGCATGAGGTTTTATTTGTATTTCTAAATCTTTTCTGTTATCCTTGCAGATGAAGTGGTGTGAGTGAGCAACTTGACAGGCTGTGTGCTCTGTTTTGGATTTTTCCCTGTTTTTTCCTTTAACATGCGGTAATACCCTAGTGAAGAACCATTAGTCGGAATAATATTTTTCCAGCCTTCCTTTGTGTCAGTTGCAGTCAGTTTCTTCTCCTGTTTGGGTCCTTTTATACAGCAACAGACAAAAGAAACATTAAAAATTAATGATTATGTTCTTCAACAGTCTGTAGACTGAAGGAGTGGTTGTGAGTTGTCTGTTTTAAGTGGGTTTGAGTTCCATTTTTACAAAAACCCATGGCTGTCTTAAAAAAACCCAACAAAATTAATACTTAAATACTAGAAAGTCTGCATACTTCATCCTTCGAGTAGCTATCCTTAATCAACTTGTCCATATGAGAGGCCATTCTGAAGTTTATATAAATTTTTAAGATTTCTTCCTAGTGTTTGCTATTATAAAAAATCTGTTAACATGAAGTAGTATTACTATTTAAAAAAAAACATTGAAAAGTGGTTAATTTTAAATTTTTTTTTTTTTTAGCTGGGAGAGTGGAATTATACCAGTCATTTTCTTCTTTCAGTTATTGTGCATAAGTAGTTTGCTATAGTTCTGTGGGAGATTTCACATCCTGTAGGATTTCAGAAACTAAACAAAATGCACCTTAAACTGAAGCATTTGAGAATATTTGAAATAAGAATACTTGAAAAGTAAGAAAGTTTTGTTAATCTTGAAAAAAAGATGTAGGTTTGGGAGTGCAAATGTAGATTTGTGCCAATTTAGCAGCAAATCTGTGTGTTAGGCTATTAAAATAATTCCCCAGTCTGTGGGGTTTATCCTTACCAGGGCTTTGCTGGCTGCAGCCTGCTGTAAATGCAGGATCTGGTCCTGCCACGGCAGAAACTTGCTGTGAAGCAGTTTGCAGGTGGGTCAAGAGCCGGTGTGATTCTCTGTTGTACGCCGATATTTCAGCAGAAGTATCTCATGGGGAGTTCTTCTGGACTTGCACGCTCCATGTAAGGAACGCGGAGGTAGCTGATGTTAGAAACAGGGTGGATTATTGCTGATGGAGTGTGTGTTTGCCCTCTGCTCTGCTCTCACTCCACCCTGAGATGCAGATCTGTATCTTAAAGCCGGATGTCAAATTTTGTTTAGTTTTCTGGATTTATTTGCATGGGATGAGAGTTGTTGGAAGATGTTTTTTGGCTAGAAAAAGGCTGACAAATGTGGAAAAGTGTCTTAGTTTTCTCATGCTTCCCAAGTAATCCCAAAAGGAATTTCACCCTCGTGTAGTTTTCTTAAGATAATGGAACATTTCATGCTGTAAAAGGATAGGTACAGAAACATTTCTTGCTCATCGCTAGTTTCAGTAGCCATTTGAGGATGGAAGGAAGCGAACAGATATCTTCGTTTTCCTTTTTAATGCATATAGCTCATAACTTTTCTCTCTCTCTCTTTTTAGCATACGGATTAACTGAACCCCTTTGACAAGTTTATGGAGCTGCCATCTCTCTGCTCGCTGTACTTTCCATTTCTGAGAGGAGAAAGTGGTGTATGAGATTAGAGGAAAATGCCTCGGACAAAGCAGATACATCCCAGAAATCTGAGAGGTATGTAGCTCTCAGCTGAGAAAGAAAAGCTCTTGGGAAACTCAGTTGCAGTTTCAATTATGAGGTTAAAGGAATATGTATTTAAGAAGTCTGTTTTGATGCGAAAAATAGTTCGCAAGCCAGTTTTAGGAATCACCCATGAGACAGCTCTAATTTTGAGAGAAATAAGTGGAATCTGTTCTTATTCCTGCAGTCTGCATGCTTGACAGCATTCTTGAAATCTTCCAGTTACAGCAATAACCAGCATGAACTTTGAAAATGCAAAGAAAGACATAGTTTCCTTACCAGAGAATTTACAGTTGGAATATACAGGGAGGTGGGAAATGTGTGTAATGTAGAAGCAGCAAGAGATCTGACAGCCGGTAGTTGTTTTTCTTAACAGTAATCGGTTTGGCTTGCTTTCGAGGGGATCAGACTCTCCATTCATGCCTCCTCACTATTTATCATCCCTATCACCCACGCTACCTTGGGCATTGCTAGGTTTGACCTTGGTCTCCTCGCTGTTCTGCCTTCGCACAGACGAAGGGTAGGTTGTTGGCTATGGAAAGGAGCAAGCAGGCAAGCAACTTGCTCCACAAACTGGCAAGCTTACATGTCTAGGCATTTCCTTGAACAAAATCCCAGCGCGCTTAACCGAGCCCAGGACTGGCAGATGTATGTCAGGAATCTGATCCTATGGTTATTTGTTACTGTCTTGGTGGAAGTGGCCCCGGAGGAATTAAATGAGGGGAAAAATACAGGTCAGTTGATGAGCAGAGGTCTGTGTCGAGGGAGAATGCACTTCCATCCCCACCGTTGTATGCGGCTTTCAGGAGAACGTGCTTCCACCTGCACCCTCACCTGTAGCTGTCATCAGCTGCTTTAATGCGAATTTTAGAGTAGCAGCATGGCAGCATCCCTTCAGAGAATAAAAGCGATGAGAAAACCACAAACATCAACATAAAGTTTAAGGGGCAGGAACAGCATTTGATTCCGGTTTTAACTTTTTATGCCAAAACCTAACAAACATCCGCATAGTGTTTCAGTTAGTTTACAGTTGAGAGGCTCTTAAGTGCTGATGTATACAGCTGTATCCGAGACATCGTGTTTGCGGACTGTATCACTGCCACCGCTAACAGTGTCTGCAGGAGAAGGCATTTTTGCAGCGTCCTTATTCAGGGACTGCTGAGCAGCATTGTTTGGTGTGATGGATAAACTTCAATCACACATCAGGAATGTCACGTTTAGGTAATGCCGTTTCCCCTTCTTACTGAACGTGAAGCAATAAACTGGAGCCCAATTTTTGATATTGCTGCTCAGCAGGTTGCTGACATAGCTGAGCTTACGTTTTCCGATCAAATATGAGAGTGATCTAATTTTAGTAGTGTGTCTGATATCTACTCTTGTATTGCTTGACACTTAAGAGGAGTTAGGTCTATTGTAAGGCTTTCTATTCACTTAAGTAAATGCATTCAAAATAAATAATCTAATTAAACTCTTAATTGTGTAAGAAATTAATTGCCTTTTTTTTTTTTTTTTTGCGTTGCGTAATTTCCCCACTAGTTAGCTTTTATTACTCCCTGTAATAGCAGTTTTCATCACTTCCCGTTTTTCCAAAACTAAAGGAGTTCTTGAATGAATTAAGATGGGTTAAATGTTGAGAAGTGAAATAGAGGTATACAGTGAGCCCGTAAATTTAAGTGATGTTGGAACTGGTAAATGATTGTTTAAACTACGCAGGTGCTGCAAACATCAACATGTTGTGAGCATATATTGCTGCTATCATGGGTTATTAGAGGTGAAGTGATTTGAAAAATCACTTTACCTATCATTGGTTATGCCCTGTTTCCATTTTTAGTTTAGATAATGAGGAAAACTGGATTTCAGTTTCTTTAGTCATTTTGTCAGTCTCCGAGAACTTTGCTGAAAATATTCGCTTAAACTCTCAGTTTTTGCTGGAACTCGAGGAGGCTGAAAGATTTCACAGGTGTGTTTTCTGACAGTTTATTTTTATGTATTCAAAGTTAGACCAGTCTTAGGTTGACAGTCTTAACCATTGAAACTTTAAAAAAGTGTTGCACCTGTGGTTTAATCAATGGTAATTAGTACCAATGATAACTAAATCTGCAGAAAGAATAAATGTCTGTGGTCAAAGGTGAATCTTGTCAAACTCTTACATTTTATAACTTTTGGAAGACAAAGATGTAAGATTACGTAGCCTGTATTTTTAGGTTAAAAAGTGTTTTTCAGTTGTCTAAACCTGATCGTCACCTTTTGTACTGTGTACAAAGAACGTTTGGCGGCCTTACCTGGCTTCTCCCTTCCCTTGTCCCAACTCCTCTCATTGCCCCACAGCAGTCAAATTGCCAGCAGCTTAACTGGACTCATCCAGAGCCCATCAATGTTTAACTTTTTTGAGGAATCACTGTTGAACAACCCTTGACACTTGCTATCCTGTTGTGCATCAAATGAGTTCCTTGAGTTGCACCTGCAGTCCTCCAAGTCAGTCTGGAGAACAACCAACCAAGTCCAAGAACCCGAAGTATTTTCCCCTAGAAAAAACTCCAGTACAATCCCTCTCCTTCTTTTCCCCACAAAAAAACCACACAGAAAAAAAAACCACCATAGACACCCCCCCACACACACTCCCATTAGTTAATAATTTTCTGCAGCATAGGAATAAGTTTTGAAGGTTTTAATATTGCTTGTGTTTACCATAAGCAACCTTATTGTCTGGGGAGAATGAAGTAGCATTGTTTAATACAGAGAGCTAAAGTTAAGATTTTGGTAGGAAACCTTAAGACTCTTCTTTTTGTAACATGGCTTTATTTTACTCATTTTGTATACTTCTGAGAGAGCTGACAGCCTTTGGTGGATTTGCGGTGACACTGAAGTATCGGGATCAGTGAAGATCGAATTTATTTTTTGTGGGTTTTTTTAGTGTGCTGAGGTCCTCTCCCCTTTCCCCCTTCTTGGCTTTCGCTGTCTGTTTATAGATGAGTCAATATAGTGCTATACTAACCTGATTTTTACAGCAGGAAGAAAAGCTGTATCAAGAGGACAGGATATGGGAAGCCTTATTTTGCCAATAAAAAATAATTACATTAGTTGGCCATTTCTTTTCGTGACTGTGTGTTAGTGGCATGGTTTTAATGCCCGACTGCAGCTGAAGGAGCGTGTTGTATCTGAAGGGTACCAGTAAGGCATCTGCTGTGGTGTGCTCGTTTCATTAGGTTGTTTTATCACATCAGCCTTCCAAGCTTCTCACTGCATGTACGTCCTTCATGTGAAAAATGTTGCCGTCACTGGTGGGCTGTTGTGGTCAGAGGCGTTGTGCATAGTGTCAGGCTTGGTCTCCTGAGTAACTCAACAGTCATGGTCATCCCCAGTAGTAGGGATGGGTGGCTAAAATTTTAGAGAAAGTGCAGTTTTGCAGGTCTCGAAAGGACATGGATTGGATGCACACAGGTTCCAAAAAATGCTTAGTAGCTTCAAAAGCAAAGGCCAAAGGTATGTCCAGGAAAAGCCTGGCATGCGTTACCTGTCAGCTGCGTGGCTGCAACTGAGTTTATAAGCAGGTTTTCCTGATATTGTCTTGGTCTCTTGAATTTTTCAGTCACCTATCATGTTGCTAATGAAAAGCATCATCAATTCCCCCCCCAGAAAATAAAGTGTGCCATGAAAAAGGAAAACATCTGTCTTACTCAGGTATCCAGAGGTTGTCTTTTCTTAATTTACTTTATTTGTTTTAGCTTACTAAAACTAACGAAAGGACTGCTTTGCATGTGGTACACCCTGTATTTACATGGCCAGTTGATACACAGGTGTAACAAAACGTTTCGTAAAAGCTGTAATGTATTCCCAGAAGTACAGTTACATTAGAGAATCGTGCTATTAGCAGGGCTGAGTGGGCTTGGTTTGTTCTCGGATGGTTGTGAGGCTATAGAAGGAAAAACAACTCATGGTTTTGTTTACTTAGAAGTACCCAGTTGCAGAGTTTAAAATGAAAACTCATTTATTATGTGTACAGTGTTTAGCACAGTGCTCTGATTCACCAGTACAAAACCATAACAGAAATATTTTGAACTTTGTCTCTTGCTGGATGAGCTTTCTGTTACTTTTAAGAACACAAGTTGTTGCTGTTTGTAGGTTTCCTTCTCAATCAAATATTTCTATTTTAAACAAATGGTGGATGGACCTGTGAAGTTCAAGAGCTGTCTCCAAGTCTTTTAATACTTGGCATTTGATAAGGAAATGCAAGTATAATGTGAATAGCCTTGCTCAATAGCTTGATAACTTTGCAGCAATAAGAAAACCATGTGTAAGTTTGCTGGGAAGCTGGATACATTCTGGGACTTACGATGTCTAGAAAAGCTAGACATCTACTACATCCTAAGTGTGATTTAGCAAAGGCTTTTTGAGTTGATTTAAAATTGTAGTGTGCTTTCAATACTGAAGTAGGCCTGCCTACACTGAAAGCTAGCAGGTTGGTATTTCTTATTAGTGTTTGGTTGTGTAGTCTATAAAACTTGAGAATCGATCGATTCGTATGCTGTGCTTAGTTCATGATTTGCATCAAATGATTTAAAAAGCCCCAGCAACCCACTGAGATTTCTCAAGGCTCACTTCTGTAATTTGTGCTTCTTTGGTTCAAAAGAAACATGCAAGCACAACATTTGACTTCGGGGTCTTGATATTGTTTCTGACACAAAAATGATGCTCAGCTTTTGGGTATTTCTGAGGGGCTGTTGGTGCAGTATTGGTACATGAGAAGTGCTAGTGGTCTGCGCTCTGTGGCGTACCTGTGGGCGTCTGTAAAGATGTTGCATGTGTGTCTTGCTCACATCTCTGGAGCATGTGTCAGACAGGTAGAAGAAGAAGTCAGAGCTTTGACTTAGTGACTTTGTTATATAAATATCCCTTGATTTGGCAGCAGTTCTTGTTTCTGTATATCAGATTGTTTCTTAAAATTTCTTGTACAAACTAGATTTGAAACCAAAACCTCCCTCATGAAGGTAGAGAGAAGGCATGCCTCTGTTGGTATATCATCAGCTGGAGTCCCAGAAGATCCACCTATAATGCAATGAATAGACCAGATCTCTTCTAGACCATAGAAATAGTCTCTGCATGCCTCATATTTCTCATCTGGGATGTGGAATGATAATATTTCTCTTTTGTTCATAGAATCATAGAATGGTTAGGGTTGGAAGGGACCTTTAAAGGTCATCTAGGCCAACCCCCCAGCAAGGAGCAGGGACGTCTTCAACTGGATCAGGTTGCTCAGAGCCTCATCCAACCTGGCCTTGAAGATTTCCAGGTTTGTTTTTGTTTTACTTGCTTAGAGTATGAGATCTTCAGGCTGTTTCTTATGGTGTATATGGTCCAGCATCTTGCACATTACAGCCATTCTGTTGTAATATGAATAATGTCTATATTTGCATGTGAAAAACTGTATAAAATACTCCTCAGTGTAGGAAAGGCTGGATTTAAAGCTGTAATTTGCCACCCTTTCCCATCACCTATCCTGTCCCTGTCTCCCTCTTGCGTATCCCTAAATTTGACCATGTAAGTGTTTTCAACAGGATCTAGTTCTGTTCATTGCACAGGATGGTTAGGGCTTATGTCAAGTGGCCGCAGGTGATGGACAAAAGCCTGCCGAGAGCAGATTGCAAGAGGGGAAAGAATGGTGGGGTGGATAAGGCTGTTCAGTATTGCCTTGAGATAACTGCATTTAATTCCTGCCCCTGCCATCGAATTTCTTGCGTGAGACCGAGCGATTTGGTTACACCAAACCTTTGCAGCCAGCCTCTAATCGCATTTTGCCGGAGTTGAGATGTCTGGGCACAAATTCCGAGTTTCTGCAACTACAGTCGGTCTGCTATGGCTACAGCTTGGATGCAAAGCACTGAAAAAGTGCTAAGTATCTTTAAAAAAAATTAATTAAAAGCAAGGGTCTAAGTGACTCAGGTGGAAGACCCAAGATTAGGCAACACTTTTGGCAAATCTTTTAATCTCTCTGTGCCTCCTTTTTCTGCCTGTAAATCGGAGATACCAGTACCACATCAGCTGCTACAGGCTGAGAAGACAAAGTTGTTGATGTTGAGAAGCAGACACTCAGTGGCTAACTAATGGAAAAGAAGATGAAGAAACTGGTAATCCACAGAGCCAAGCTGTGAGCACAGCCCATTTTCTGCACTGGTTTCCTTTACGTAAACACGCTTACTTCTGGCATTCTCCAACTTCTTACTGCTTCGCTTCACAATCTTAACATTTTAAAGGTATTCATAAAGGTTACTTCCTAGCTTTTAAAACAGCAAACTAAAAAACGAAGAAATTCCACCGTATTGAACCACAGCGCTTCTCATATGAGTCATCAGTGTGTTGGGACCTCAAGCTGCCATGCAGGCTTTTGCTGCATGAGGGGTGCGATGTGCTGATGTACTTCGCGTGGACCAGGCACTAGGGAGTGGAGAAAGAAGTCGCTCCGTCAGGGAGCGTTCATCGTCATGTTGCCGAGTTTCAAGCTGTTGCTGAGAAAGCCCCGGCAGCCAGGAGGGAATACTTACTGCAGGAAAAGTCTCTAGAGAGGAACACCTTTTAATGTCATTGTTTCCCAGTTGGTTTTGAGACTGGTTTAAGCCATTGCAGCTGGAGGAGGAGGAGGAGGAAGTGAAGAGGTCCTAACTTTCCCCACCTCAACACTTGTTCCCTGCGTTGTGTTTCCCTCTTCGCTGGCCCTGCGGTGGAAGAAGTAGTGGTACCCAGACTGAGTTACTACGCTATCATCACGGGCAGGGTGTAGTTTTTGTGCTGGGTCGGTTGGTTCCCAGGTGCTGCTGCTGGAGCCGGTGGTGGTGGCAGCTGGGGAGGGGCAGCACTGAGCCAGGGTTGTCTCAGGCCTTTTGCTTGACCTTCTTGTGAAACTATGTTGGAAATCACTGTTTGCCATGTATAAGCAGCAGGTTTTTTGAGCTGCTCTAGTTGTCCAAAGATAAGTATAGATTTTTCATAAGGATAACAACAACAAAAAATCTATTCCTTATTTCTAGTTTGTTTGTTTTTCCTGTCAGAGCCTCCTTCTCCTGACAGATTTCAAGATGGAGAAGTGATGGAGGTTCTTAATGGGTGACTTTACGAGTTTTAGTATACTGGTAAAACAGGAGGAAACTGAACTGGTCTCGGTTGACACCTTAATTAAAAACAAAATAAAAAACTCCTTCTAAAATAGAACTTTAATTGAGAATGAAAATTAACAACTTTTGGCTAAGATTAAACAATTAAAAAGAGGTCCAGAAAGCCATACTTTATTGTAGCTGGCACTGTCAGCTTTGAATATATATTTATAGATTTCTGCATATGCATGCTAAATATTAGGAAAAGAAAATGGGGATAGTGGAAAGAGTCTGCTGATAGATACAGACAGTTGCGGAAATAGGTGCTTTCAGAGCGAGTTAAAATAACATGAAGAAGAGGGGTAAAAGAATGGCATTCCAGCTAACAGGATTGCAGAGAAATACCTGCAAGAATGACTGTTGGTGGGAGAAGAAAAAGGTGGAGAAAGGAGCTTAGTTCTGTTCTCTTGATAGTAGAAAACAACAAATTGTATGTTTTATGGAATGTAAAATCATTACAGTTGCAGTTAGAATCAGGCTCAAGCTGGAAGAAATTGGTGAAGGGTGAGGTTAAAAAACCCCTGAATTCATACAGAAATGAAAAAAGCAGCAATGAAGTGGGGTTTGAAAGCTGTGTATAAGCCCGTTTAGATTTCTTTCAGAATACAGTGAAGTGGCAACAGTGCAGATCGGTAGTTCTGCCTCACCTTTACAGCCTGTATCTTCTTTATTGTTAATTGAGTGTGGAGTAAGAAATGCAGCAGAATTTGGCATTTGCTGAAGCATGAACTCCAGCATCTTAGGAAGGTAATGAAAAAAATAGTAGTTGTGAAAAGAGAAACAAAAAGTAAGATTTCAACAGCAGATCTTTTAAACATTTCTGTTAGAGCAGGCAGTTGGCTCTGGGATGAAACTGAGTCCAGTCTTTTAAGCCCAGGAACAATTAAATTTTGTAAAAGCTTTTGTAAATGCTTTCCTGTGAGCATTTAGAAGATTTTTATTTTCTTCTTCTTTTTTTTTTTTTTAAAATCCTTGCATCTCAGAATAGGTTTTGATTTGCTGTAGTTTTATATGTCAGGTAACTTTTAATGTCCAATGTGTGAACTTAAACAAACAAAAAACCCAACAGCCCCTTCTCATATGTAACCATTAGAAATTAACATGTGAATAGCAAAATCCTGGATATACTCAAAAAGCTTGATTAAGTGAGCCTCCTCACAGGTTTATGGTCATCTACATCTTAAATAGCTGTTATGAAAAAGGTACAGGCTTATGGTCACACATTTTTCTTAACATTTTAATTAACATTAACATTTTTAACTTTCCTGCTTTAAAACTGTGCAAGTTTCTCCGCTGACACTCCTGTCAGGATTTTCAAACTTTGAACAGGCTGGTCTGCTAGACTTTGCAGCTGTGGGCTGTGTTACTGCACAGGTCCTATATCTAGCCCAATAAACTTTCCAAGAGCATTGCTACCATTTAAAAATACCTTGTTGCAATTAATCTTTTAAATAAAAAAGTATCAAAGGAATTGTGAGGCACAGTACTGTTCCCTTCACACTGTTCACTGTGCCTGCGTTACGATGCTTGACAGGGTTTGTGTAATCAATACTCAACCTGCTGCTCCAGGCGAGGATTCCTGGGCTGTGGGAAGAATTCCCGGTCCTTGGCAGGGTGGGCAGACACACAAGGCTTTTCTCAGGGAGCCCAACAGCAACACACTGTTGTCTGCCGGTTACAGGGTGGTATCTGTTTAACCTGGTGCTTCATGCAGTTGCTGAAGAACTATTTTGTTCTAATCACTGTCAGTCCTTGTCACCAAAACAGTCACTTGTAGCCCAACTTGATGTACTGGGGAAGCTTGGAAAAAGACTAGATATCTGGGTTTGGGGTTGTGTTGCCCTGATTTGGCTTTTAATCCTGGAATTATTCCTTTCCGTGGCACGTATTTTGAGTTTCTTCTTAAGATAGAATCATAGAATGGTTAGGGTTGGAAGGGACCTTCAAAGGTCATCTAGTCCAACCCCCCTGCAAGGAGCAGGGACATCCCTGACTAGATCAGGTTGCTCAGAGCCTCATCCAACCTGGCCTTGAATGTTTCCAGGGCTGGGGCATCCACCACCTCTCTGGGCAACCTGTTCCAGTGTTCTGCAACTCTCATTGTGAAAAATTTTTTCCTAATGTCCAATCTAAATCTACCCCCCTCTATTTTAAAACCGTTACCCCTAGTCCTATCACAACAGGCCCTACTGAACAGCCTCTCCCCGTCTTTCTTGTAGGCCCCCTTGAGGTACTGGAAGACCGCTATCAGGTCTCCCCGGAGCCTCCTCTTCTCCAGGCTGAACAGCCCCAACCTGT